>JANVCF010224929.1:0-10204 GCA_025388745.1 Hydrozoanthus gracilis
TTTTAAAGAGCGATCGCGCGGTCTGTGTTTTGTTGACCGCTTAAAAATATTTGTTTTAAAGAGCGATCGCGCGGTCTGTGTTTGTTGATCTCTTAAAGGGATTTGTTTTAAAGAGCGATCGACCTGTTACGAGGCGTATGAGGTCTGCTCCCTCTGGACTGGAACCCCAACCATTTGCCTGACGAAGTACACGCCTTATCATTCCCCGTGGAGAAACGTCGGATAGCGGGGAACTTCGCGGATATTATTTCAGTTGCAAGAGGTTTGTTCAGCATAGATAACGGTATGTTGTTTAAGGTTGTTTTGGATGGGGTTCGCGTCCAGGAGGGCAGCGGAATACTTCAGACATGGCCTGGTACTTGTTAGACAACACGCCCTGCTCAGTTGATGTCTTTGGCGATAGCAGGATGTCAAGTTGCATATATCTTGGGCCATATCGCCAAGAACAATTTAGCGTTGCGCAGAGTTAAACAAGTTGTTAACCTGGCTGGGGTTTTGGACCTAAACCACTCAGGACGGGTATGCTCTTCTTTTATTGTTGCTTTAATCATTGTCTTTTTTGAGATTTGGATGAGGATTGGGTAAAGTTTGGGGTAAGCTAGAGATTTTTGATACAGTAAAGTGGTGTTTCAAGGGTATATAAGGTCCCGCCCAGTATGACTGCGGTCAAAGTGGCTATCCCCATACCTCATTCATAACAATGACTAGGGTGGAATAGCTATACTATACTATCAAAGTCATTTGAATATTCTATTAAGCCACCCCAGGGAATATTGGATTATGCAAATGAGACACATATAAAGTAAAACGTGGTCCTTGCGCGGCACTTCTTATAAATTGCCGGGACGTCGGGTAGAGCTGCCGACCCTCCCACTCACCCACGGGCAAGCGGGATTTACACCATAACGCCTCTCTGGCTTACTGGGCCTTGTCCCAGGTCAGAGTGGCTATCCCAATACCTCAGTGACTAGCGCATATAGGGTGAAATATCATACTGTTTGGTGGTCTTGCTGCCATGTTGTGTGTATACTTCAGGTAAAAATCAGTCCAACAAATCATACATGTCTAATATACACCACTTGACACGGGAGTTTAAGTCGTTACAAGCATGCGCAGTTCTGTTATAGGCTCAAGCGGAACGTTCTGTGAGCAGATTTCCGTACAATCATTGTTTCTGGCCAGCATGTTTAGACGTTCCAGTAGTGTTAAAAATGTTATGAAAATCGCGTTTTTATAGTTCGAATGAACAAAATGAGGTTTTGAGGTTTAAACGTTCCAGTAGTGTTAAAAAGTTATGAAAACCGAGTTTTTAGTTCGAGTGAACGAATTGAGGTGTTGAAATGACTTAGCAGCACCGCCCGTCCCGCCTCTACTACAATTGAACTCTTGAAGGCACCCAACAAGTACACCGCCTCATGTCTGATAGTAGCCGATAACATGCTTAACGGATGCACTTACCCTCAGCGTAGGTTTTAGACATTGTTGTGCCTAACATACGTTGCATGTCTTTCGACAGCGTCTTCTAATCCAACTGCTACGCCGGCATAAATATTTGTAGCGTTGGCAGCGGTTAGATTTGTCCCTGCACACTGGAAAACGGGAAAGTTGTACGATTCAGTTTACTTTCATAAGATAAACCAATGCACAATTTGAATGTAAAATCTCTCTCAATTCAGGTCGTGACTCAATTGTTTGTAATCACATAGATGAGTCTTGCAAAAAAATCCCCCGCCACAAGTTGTATGAGGACTATAAGTCGCCGCAATTTAGAGCGACTTAATGCGACTTGAGGCGATTTAATACGACTTGAGGCGACATAAGATCATTCAAGGAAAATGGGGTGAAAGTGCGATTTAAGGCGACTAGGCCTAGTATGCATATGAAATTCCGCTGTATGAAAGCTCTTTTCAACTGTACACGTGCATTAAATCAAACAGTACTATTACAAAGCTCTCGTTACCAACACTATTGTGTTCACTTTCTATACCTGATTGTAATAACTCTCCTTTTTCTCACTCATTTTCTACACCCTACTATAATACTATAAACATAGCCAAACATCAACAAAGAAGAAGAAAAAGGAGTTACAAAGTCGCCAAATAAGTTTGCGGGATTGTCTGCTTTTTCCACTCGAAAGACAGATGATTCTTGCATTGACTGTCACCATGTTTTTCAATTTTTAATTCATACTTCAGTTTTCAACAATGGCAATTAAAAAGGGATAACACCATATTTTCCCATTTAAAAACGTAAATATACTGCTTTATAGAATCTAAATTAACCAGTTTTAAAGAAAGTGATTTTTTTTCTGTTTCCCTGAAACCAAATGAAAATTTTAGTTTTGGTGAGAGCTAGCTATTTTTTCAAAAGCTCTGCAATGAAACGTTGCTGTATAGGTTTGATAATCTAGTGTGGCGAAGTGGTTCTCAACTTAGGAAATTTTTTTCCAATGTTGTTGGTTTAGTTGATTTTTCTCTAAGTGCATTGTCTATTATTTTAGTTGTTGAGCTTTTTTTATTCTTTATTTTTGTCCGAATATCAAGTTGTCTTGTTCCGTCGGATAAGTTTACATACTGTGTATCTGCCTTAATCTTGTTTTCTCAAATGCGGTTGTATATACAGACTGGAGTTCTACAAAGGAAATAATTTTTCCTGTTGGTCCTAATAAATCTCTTTACCTTCAAATACCTTAATTGAATCAGTCTTTCCAACACATAGATTTCCCATCTACTGTTATAAATCTGTTATTCCATAGGAATTCGTTTTAAATCCCTTAGACTTATTTTGGAAATAAGTTTGATTGATTTCTGACCACGCTATCAAAGTTTCTCTATACAGAGGTGGCAAGTCAGCTGTAAATGCTTGGATTTCAATATTGCAAAGAAACACAAATTTTCCACTATCTTTTTGCAGATTGAGTTAAGAACTGAGGGTTTTCCTCATCCAACCCATAAAATCTTTAGTGATTAAAATCTTTAGTCTTAATGCTATATCGGGCATTTCTAGTCGACCGTTTCTTACCCTTTGTATCGTGGTACATCCTTTAACTTAAATTGGGGCTCTGAAATTCCATATATACGAACTTTGAAATAGTTGAGTTAACTAAATGCCTTTGGAACCTTCCAGAACTTTCCCTAACAACTGAATAACTTTCAGCGCTTCTGCAGTTGACTTTTTATCTCTAAAACCTCTATTAAACGAAAATTGTTGTGTCATTCGCATACCACGTCAACAAAATTTGCTTATCGGAAACAAAATTTTTTTCCTAACTTATGTTTTGTTTTTAAACAGTTTTAAAGAACTTAGTTCAACAGCAACCACATACAGTGCTCCCGAGAGTGGTTCTCCCTGTCTGATGTCTTATTTAATGGGAAAGAATTTAGAAGTTTATATCAGTCGATAATATAGCGTAACTGGGGGGTTACTGTGCAATGTTGAACACAACTGAAGAAAGGGCTCGCCAAAATCAAATCACTGCAATACTTTTTTAAAAATAAACTAATGTTTTGACAATCAAAAGCCTTTTAAAACCCAAAAAGAGTGCTAAACCGAGGATATCTTTTTGCTTTGTGAGATATATTACATCACCTGTACGGTTCTTATACATTCACCAAGATATCGTCCCTTCAGTTACAAAGCCTGCTTGATTATCAACTATTGCAGGGAGTACCTTTCCAGTCTTACTGTAAACGCGTTAGAGTCAATTTTGTACAGTTAATAACAATATTGGCCTCCAATTATCAATTTTAGAAGTTTTCCTTTCTTTTTATGCTGTATCTGGTTTATACTGTACCTGGGCCGCGTGTGATGAAACTGGGAACTATCTCAGCACAAAATAGTCTCTACACTCCAAACCCATAAGTAAATCAAGAACCTGCCAAACTGCAGATAAGAAAGATAAAGTTTTCTACTTACGTGGTGGCCGGGTCGGTGGCCGCGGTGGTCGGGTCGGTGGGTTCGGTGGCCCAGTCGGTGGCCGCGGTGGCCCAGTTGGTGGCCGCGGAGGTGTGTTTGGTGGGGGAGGCGGCTCGGGTGTGCCGGGAGGCGGTGGTGTGTTCGGAGGTTGCGTATCTATAGGAGTAAAAATATATAAATAACGAAACAAGCAAACAGAACGGATAACAATTTAGCTGAATGAAACTACTTGGGGTTTACAAAAACTTTTCTTCGCTTTTACCTGTAAACTGCATGAAATGTATAAAAAACTAAAAACTCTTTGTTGAAGAAGACAAGTCAAAATATTTACGGGCAGGAAAAAAAACACAAATAGTTAGAATGGATTACTGATAGACGCTTTTATTTGCATAGAGTAATTCCCTCAGTAATCTGACAAATTAATCGCCGTTATCAACGGAAGCCCTAAATGTTATTAAAACCTACAATGCCCTTAAAATAAGAAATATGAAACTGTTTTATAAGATAACTAAAACCGATAAGATCGGGAAGTATTTACAAGGTGCAATAAAAATATGTCTCACCTACAGATGTTGATTATAAAGCACGCCTCCATGGTAGTAAAAAGCTTTCTTTGTTGTTTCTAACCTGAGTTTTGGTAGTCGTGCTTGGTAACTCTGCTGTGTTATCCTATTTATACAATCTTTGTTGAAATGAAAATTATTAGCTAAAATTTGCGGGCACTTGTTCTTTAGTACATTCTTCACCACTTCTTAACCATTCTTAACAGAGTAAGCGATATGTAAGCTATGTTTTAGTAACACATGCTAGTTACAGAATACTGTGTAAACAACAATCAGTTCGAAACCTGCATGAATTAACTTAAGAACAATTATTGTCTTACCCCCAATGTTATCGTAAATCCATTTGATGTAACCGTTCACGCGGGCAAAGACAGTATAGTGAGTGGTTGGACAGTTTCTAAGCCCAAAACTAACTGCTCCATGAAGAACCCACTTTCCGTTTTCCTTGCACACCAGGGGTCCCCCGCTGTCTCCGTTGCACCCCCCTGAAGCACCTGATCGGGCTTCTCCAGCACATAAGTGTGCTCTTTCTTGAACGCTGCCATATTTGCGCTTACAATCAGCGTGAGACGCGATTGGGAGCATTGCTTGTTGGAGAATATCGGGGGTGCCTGACTCTGTTCGTCCCCAGCCTAAAGTGAGCATGGAAAAAGAATAATATTGGTACACATATTTTGCAACAGATCGTAACAAAATTCCAAACAGTTTTCTTGACATCTTTTTGACTCAAGAAGTCGCGAGAGAACAGACGATAGGACTCGAGTTCCCCTTCGATGTTTGCCACTCGGGATCACAGCTAGTTCAGCATCTTTATATTTGAGGAAAAAGTTATTTGAATCGAATTAAAAAATCTAAAATAAACTAAGATTTTTTATTCGGCCTTGACTGTAAAATCTGATTAAACCACGTACAACCAACCAATGCTGAAGAAATCATTTGGGGCAACGTTTGAGGAAAAGCAATTACGGAGACAAGAATTGAAGGGATACTTTAGAGATCTCGAGTACAGTCAAAAGCCACTTTCTAGCATCTTTTGTTGATGTTTTTGCTGCTATTGCCCTCTATGCTATATTTCAAACTTTTAAAAATCTGCTCAAACTATAGCAGACTGAATGGATAGGAAACACTTTAGTACTTACAGTTTTTTGGATGAGCTATGAAGGAGATAAAAGGTTTTGTAATTGGTAGTTTTTTAGAGAAATTTGAGCTTTAAGGATTTTTAAGAATTGACTTTGAACTAAATGTTAGAAAACGCCAACCGTCCCCAAACCAACGCTGCATTCGCGTATGGTCAGGAGGGACGTTCGGTTTGGTACTTGCCCTCAAAAGTTTCCCTCCTCAAACCTCCCAAACAACTCTTTCACTATCTCCCAAAATCTTCGGATTACAAGCCCTCTTAACCCTCACTGCATACCCTTATATGAGGGTATGTAAAAGTCTTGCATTCTCCACGCTTCTCTTACCGGTGATGTAGCATTTTGCACCGATGCGAGCATCGCCGTTCGGTAGACAAACCGTGGTTACCTTGGAACTCAAGGAGACTGGGCGCTCGAGTTGTAGGAGAGCTACGTCGTTTATGATTGGTCTGTAGCCGCTGTGCTTGATCACTTTCTTCAGTCGCAGGGTTTGCTGAACAGAAGTTGAGCCCCGCCTGCGGTGTGCACCTTGGGTCAGAAGGATTGGTACAACATTGGTTTTAGCAATTACAGAATATATACAGTGTTAAAAATCGATGGGCGCAGCTCATCTTTATTTAACCATAACTCATATTAAAGGGCTAATCGAGACAGTTGGCCTCTAGATAATGAGTATAAAGTAGATAAGCCAAGTTCAGAAGTACAAGATGAGTTTACCTTGTTTCTGTTAAAATTTGTAAACAAAAATACGACAACAGTGAGCGCCAAGTGACTGTTTATACCATACATAATTGCTGCCTGCGCAAGTGACGTGAACAAATCATTTTCCTTTCTTTCAGTTTCAAAGTGGTAGTATTAATGTTATAGTAGTGGAGTCAAAGCTAGAAACATGTTGAAACAAGCCGTGTGACTAGTACTATAGCTTCTTAATTACTTTAAACAAAAACTCACATAAAAACGGTTCATAACAAAATTCAAACGTTAAGAAAATGAAACGGGAGTGAAGAAGTTTATTTGTGTTTTTTCTTACCAACAACGACGGTGTATCCGCTTGGATTTGTGTTTCTTGCTACGCAGTGCGCCGCAGTCAACACCCAGTCGGGTCTGATGAGGGACCCACCGCAGATATGCCCGCCACGCACACGTAGCGAGACTTGCCAAGGCCACGCGTGGGGTGTGGCGTCTTGACCATTGATGACACGCGAGTAACCCGGAGGCTTTTGGCCACAGCCTGAAAAACATGAAAGGTTTATTTATGAATACAAGGAAAAGTTAAACGCCGCCACTATCTCTGACGTATGTTGTAAAGATAAACACATAATAATAAACCGATAGAAAATCTCAGAACAAAGACCGCGCGTAATCCACCTAAGGTTTTGTAAAGCCTTTAGCCGGTCTATACATTAAGTGTTGTCCCAGTGGCATAACCCTAAGTATAATATATAGCTTCAAATGAGGCTTTGCCAGTGGAGGTGGGGAATTAACAATCCGAATTTTACCATAAACTCACGCAAAGGAAAAAGAAAAAATATCTGACCTTGGTGGGATTCGAGCCTACGACCTACGGAACAGATATACGTCGCTCTATCGAATTGAAATAAGGGTCAGCCGGGAATTTGGTCGTGGGATTTTTAGAACAATCATGCTAGGCTCAAGCCTAAAGAAATACTACAGTGGCATATATGTTCATACAACATTTAGCTGTCTTTGAGCCTATACTACTTGCGATCTTGTCATTCCACATGGATTCAGCTGGTAAAAAATCCAAGGTTTTTTTTTGACACTGACACACGATAACTTACCACTGGAAAGTCCAACCAGGGCCAGCAGTAAAATGAAAGAAAGAAGCATTTTCCTGATGAAGATTTATCTCCAGTGATCAAGATAACGAGAATTCTTGTGTTTTATAGTAATAAGCCAAATATCAGCTGTTCTGTTGCCATCAGCTGAGGCATCTATCCATCTAATTCAGTTCTTCTATCACGCAAAGAGCCCGTAGGAATGTCAATCACCGTTAAGAAATGAGTAAATATGTCTGGAATAGAAAAGATTTGCATTTCAATAAGACTTGTATTAGTACTTAAACAAACGAAATCAAAAACACAAGAAGGTTGAAACAGCTGAATTTTCTGAAGTAACTTCGTTTGGGAAAAAATAACTTCTTAATTGGATTCACTGGACATCAGACGAAACGTCACAAGAAAGAGCTTTCACTCTTTTTCCTTAAAGATTTGGACAAGTTACCGCCTGCAATTCTTTTAGAATAGATTTGGGCTGATGCTGGGAGTTCAGCCTCAAAAGATTTTCAGTTGGACATTCTTAATAATTTTACCATAAGCTTTTCATTCATCGTGCGCAAGCGTAGTTATTAAGCACAATGTACACTATTTTGATAAGTCAGAAACATAAAGACAGAAAACTAAAGAAAAACAATTCTATAAGAAAGGATGAAGTAAAAGCAATCAGTATGGAATGTGCCAGTTTCTATGTACTTTTTCTAGGAAAACAAGGTGTTTTGAAGCCGTTTTCCACAAGCTATACAAATCTGGGTAGACATGGTATAAGGCCAGCTAGTGAAGGCAAAATCTATCAAGTCGCTAAATGTTTTCTTTCAGTTATAAAAACAATGATTGCGTTTTTGTTAAAATCTTGCCAAACTCTATTACATCACATTTATCTCACCTGCTTGATGTTATCTTAGTTGCGTCAAAAGACTGCTAGATTTTGTTTTTCAACGAATCAACTAAGACAACACAAACGAAAGTTCTTTGAAATTGAAAAAGGCACGTTTTTGAAAACGTTTCAAGTTTTTTCATCTGTTTCAACAAACGCAATCGAGTAACGTAAACACCGTTACAGTTATATTTTAGAGTTGTCATACAGAAATATGTATCTTAACAAAACTTATTCATAGATGATAGATTGAGCAATGCATTTCTTGAATGTTATATTAATTGTTGCTAAATAGCCAAAGGTTTTGTTGGTTTTCTAGCGAGACTAGTTTATTTTTTAAGCCTTTTTCCAGAGGTTGGTTACAGCTATAAAAGGCAAAGAGGCGTGGTACAAAAGTTGTTTTCTAGTCGCCAGCATTTTCTTTCAGTTGTTCAAACAATTTTTGCGTTTGAGTTGAGTTTATGTTAACAAAAATTGAATAATGTGTGAGGTTATCATGCATATTTGTCAAATGAGCTAGATTTTATGCTTTCCAACGAAACAGTTAAAACAACAAAAAAACATGATTTTTTAAACAAAGAAAGGCACTTCAGTTTTGAAACAACTTCAGTTTTATCTTTGTATCAACAAAACGTACCTAACTCACATACACCCGACAATCTGAAACTGTGCTAAAGATGATTCCCCCCAGATCAATAAAACGTATAAAGATTTTTTAAAAGGTATTAAATTTTGATAGAAACAAACGTTTTCAACTTACTGATGAAAAGTTGTGAACGCCTCAAAGTCACTCTTAAACTTCATACCAAATTTTAAATTGAAATAATTAGTTTCAAATCACTTGAGTGTTTTATTGCTGGATAGTCTCAAGGGCATAAGTTTTTTCACAGCAATAAAACGAACAGTCTATATAGAAGAAGTGGCTGCACGATAACACCCTTTATAAATAACGTTATGATCATAATACTTTGGAGCCAGAGTTCATGTGAGTTAAATAGTGTTATCTCGGTAGCAATAACTAGCTTTTTCAATTTGAATTAAAAAACTGAAGTAAAGCTGATTTATTAAAAAAACAAATGTTTTTAACACGTAATAATTACTATCATGATCACGTTGATAGTCAGCTCAGTCTGGAGTACGTGTATACTAGCTGGAGCTAAGTGACTTTTAATGCTACAGTGAGTCTCGCGAGGGCTTTGCTTTTCTTGCAATGTTTTTGAAAATGGTGTTTTGAAGTTCTAGCGACGTTTGAGTGAGGATTTAAAACAAGTTGAACTTTGCCGTAACAAAGCTTTCTGGTTGTATGATACATGAAGCAATTAGTGGACGTGTTGTCACGCTAACTTGACTGTTTCGCTGAGGAAAGAGACACTGTCGACAAGACTTTTTTAAACTATAAGTTTAAGAATTCTATGCCAAAAAAAAGCAAGACTAGACTGTTTTTAAGGTTTTTTGGAGGTTGCAGTGATAAAAACTGGAGAGATACAGTAAAAAGCTGGTTTAGCCATTGTTTGTCTAGTCGCCAGATATTTTCTTTCAGATACCTATACAAACAATTTAATTTCGCATTGAGCTGAGTTTGTGTCAATAAAATTTAAATATTGTGTGATCAAAAGAGCTAGATTTTATGTTTTCCAACGAAACAATTCAAACAACAACAATTCAATGGCACGTTTTTGAAAACAAAGTTCAGTTTTATCATCTGTATCAACAAGCCACCAAGCCACGCAATATTCCCTCCAAATCAATGTAACATATGAAGTGTCTTAAATCTTGATAGAAACAAACGTTTTCAACTTACTAGTTTAATCATCTTAACTGATGTAAAACTGTGAACCCTTAAAATTCATACCAAAATTTCGAACTGATTTTGTTCCTTGAATGTTTTACCCTCTTTTTTCTATAAGAATCCTTTTT
>JANVCF010225151.1:0-29739 GCA_025388745.1 Hydrozoanthus gracilis
TAAGGGAATAAAACAGCATTGCTTGTGTTTCTAGACAATTTTAGAAAATGGTTATGACGTAAGAGGACACGAGGAAATTTCGAGTGCCCTCTTAAGTCATAACCATTTTCTAAAATTGTCTTGAAACACAAGCGATGCCGTTTTATTCTTTTTAGAAAATAACGATAGAGAAAAAAAGCTGTGTGACGTCAAATCCATTTTCTATTCTCTCATAGAAAATAGATTTGTAACCAATCAGAGCGCGCATTATATGAGGATTATTTTCTAAATTAAGATTCATCTTGTGTGGCTTGCCTGCCTATAAACAACTTACTATGCGGCCAAGTTCATTTGGTAGTTTAGTCTAAAGATCGAGCTCTCATCAGAGTGTACAGACGTAATTAGACTGCCTGGTTAACATATAAAGAAAACCAAAGCAAATGTACAAGAGAGAGAACATGTTAATGTAACATAGAGTTCTAAAGGAAGAACAAGTTACTGTAACAGAGAGTACTAGAGAGAGAACAACAGAGCAAAGAACAGAGAACAGTAGAGAATCGTGTAGCACCTCTGTAAAGAACGTTCACCATTAAAAACTGTACTTTCCTGGCACATCTATCAATGCAAGTAGTTCCCTATTGGAGTTACAAACCTTTATTACAATATAGACAATATAGGTTATTACTTTTGTGTAGTATAGTAGTAGTAGCTGGTAATGACTTTCTTGCTAGTTTGTCTCAAGAGATATACCTGTAAGAACTGAGATTTGGTAAATGAAAAAACATGTTGTCTGTGAACTTTAGTCAAGAAGCTCAACGAAGGCAAATTTTCTAATAACACAGTATTTATTATTTGTATTAGGTTACTATTATGAAAAAACTTTTACAAAATCATTTTTTCTGAACTTCCAACTTGTGTGAATCAACAATTTCTCCAACTTTATATGCAAGTTTCTAACTACAATTTGATTATAAAAAAACCTTCACCTTTTCTAAGACTCAGCATGTTCTTTTAAGAACACACTATTTTCATAAATTTTTGACGATTTTCTACCTCATGTTCTTAAGAAAGATTCTTACAAAAACAAGAATGTAAAACATTGATAGCAAAGACGAGCTGCATACCGGCTTTCTTGATCAACAACAACAAGTTTTTATTTTTGCCATAAATGAGAGTTACAGAGTATGAGTTAGTTCATCTTAATTTAAAGAAGGTACTAGCCCTAAAAAACAACTGAGAAGCTAAAAATGGGTTAGGACCAGGTATTTGTGAGAAGGGGAAGGTACAAAATTCTACTGGATTACAAAACAGTCTTTTCAAGTTAATTAATATTTATGCAAACTATACACACATAAACACCCAATTTGTTAGGTTTTAGCACAAAAAGGAAAAAAAGTAAGATCAAAACACTTCTAAGCTTTTAAACTCTACTAATCTAATTCACTTCAAAAGATTAACGTTTCACAAAGCCTTATTTTGGAAAGGTAATGTTCTTAAAAAGCAATGTTTTGTATTCGGTGATACTAACGTTTCACAAGACCTTTTTTTGAAGACACATCGCTTAAACAAGTCTATTGTTCTCATAAAGCAACAACTCAATGGTATTTTTCCTCGCTTTCTGAACACTGAGTTTGAAACCAATCCGAAATTTCTAAGAGAGAGAGTAGTGACCAAAGTCTAAAACCTTTGCTACCATCGTCGTCGTCCTCGATGCGTAAAGAGTTTTTATTAGTGCGGACAAAAAGCAAAACCGGATAAAAAAAGTGTGCGTTATCAAACGAAAACGCTCTAGTGTGGACCAGGCCCTGCTGTTCACACGTAAGGCCGCTTTCAAGTTAGGAAACAACCACACTAATGCGTTTTCATTTGAAAACGCATCGTTTTAGATTCGTTTTCACCTTGCAACCACACTAAAACAGAGACTTTCGTTTTCGAAAACGGAGACATTTGAAAACGCTTTTGAAACCGGAGACATTTGAAAACGCATCAATACGTTTTCGTGCTACGACACTAAAACTGAGTTTTTCTAAAAACGCAATCGTCATGATGGCGAGTTATCGAGCAAACGAAAGAAATTTGTAGGACAAATACTCGAGTCCAACACAAGAACAAAACAATCGGAAATATTTTTTTTCAATACTGAGTGTCAACGTATTTAAAAATTTACAAACATTGACAACGTCAACAAAAGAACAAAACACAACAACCTACTAAAGAGTTGCATGTTCTTGAGCGAAAACGAGTAAAGACATCTATATTTCTCATGTAAACAACAACAGTTTGTCGTCCGAAATTGTACATAAAAGCTACGTACGAAATATTCTTTTACACGTAAAGTGATGCATGTCCTACATCGGCAACCAAATTACAAAACTCAACTAAATCTAGCTAACACCAAAATGGCGGATTCAATTTTCGTTACCAGAATCACACTCAGTCCAAAAATGCACAAAAGTATCCCTCTTTTGAACACTGGTAACGAAATTATCTTGCTCGCGCTTGCTTTGACCGTTTCGAAAACGCATTTGTGCGGATGGGCGAAAACGATACAAAACACTAGTGTGACGGCAAATTTTTTGCTCCGTTTTGCAAGGTGAAAACAATGCGTTTTTGTTTTTCTGTGTGATTTAGGCCTAAAAGTAAGTTACTAAAACTCGCGCAACTCGCACCAGTCTTCCCAGTTTAGCACGGACAGTGTCACGCATGCAGTTCAGTTATTGGCCAAGCCTTTGCGATCACTACAGTGAGTAAAGTCGTACTAAACGATATTTTTAGGCCAAACTTCATCAGAACACGAAACAATTAAACTGTTTCTGCTCTGAAAACATTCTTACAATTCATCACACCGACCGGATAAACATCAAACATACAAATGTAAGTGATACTGAATGATTGAGATACGAATTCCAGTTGAGTTTTATATTGTTTAATAGGAGAAAGAAAGAACTGCTTCGATCATAATAAACACATAGGCAACAAGTTTACTCGACAGGGAAGTGTTTGTTGGTAAAAATGTGTGAGCATTTTGTCGTTGAAACAGACATTCGCGTACGAAAGGAGTAAGATTATCCAGACGAATATGTAAACCATCCGTAAGTTTAAATTCAGTGGTTAGTTGGCCACTAGTATTAACAGAACTTTAGCTTCACAAACTGTTAGTGTTCAGTACTCGAGTTGAGCTCGTACTTCTTTAATTTCTAGCCTCTAGTAGCTTTTACCGCCAGGCCCCTGTGAGCAAGGAAAAACCTTAAGTATTAAGAACGAACGGTAAATGCGATTTTAAAGACGACGCCAATATAAGATATTGGCGAATCATGATCTTTCAACCTTTAGTGTCTTTCCGGCAAACAACAGTGTGTATTTTTTATTAAATCTTTAGATGCTGGAAAGCAGTTCAGCTGCATTCTGCTTTTTAAACTCGTAATCCGTTTGACCCGACAGAAAAAGGACAGAAACGGGGTATTTCCAAAGCTAATGATTATAAGACCGAGTTGTTTTCTGTCTATCGTCACTTTGTGTTCACAGATCGCACTACTACTGGTTAAGCGGATATCGAGATTGTTTCTTCATGCAGTTCGTGTACGGCTCTTTAAATACAACATACAAAAAAAACCCGGCACCTTGGCCACGGCTGCTTGTTGGCAATCACACGGGATGAGAGTCATTACAAACTTTCTCCTGTAAACTTAAGGTTCACAACAACTCAACCGCATCAATTTCCAGGAATTCTGGTAATCAATTCTGATCTGTTAATACAAACTGATATTTCGATTGGGCTCATAGCAGGTGACAGAATTTGCACTTAGATTAACTCCTTTTGCATGCATAAAACGAGGTTCTCATTGGGTTTGGAAGCTGAAGTGAGTGAATAAATTATCCTCGTATTTATATACATTCAGTGAGCGATTATAAGATAGAGTGTAACATTTCATTGAAGTCTTATTTTCAACCAACTGAATTTGTTATTTATTTACTATAATTTGGAGTGTTTGTATTTCTACTGAACTCGCTCAGAAAAATTCTCGTTTGCAGTATAACGCCAAAACACTAACATCCAAGAAAAAGATTCAATGTTTTTGCCAAGGTTCAACTAGGAATGGCAGAGGCAATTAACGTGTATCCAACGGACGAAGATGAAAGGTACGTATAACCTAAATAAAATTACAAGAGATCAGAGTTTCGCATTGTTAACTGACGATAAGTGTAATTAACTTTACTTATGTGAAATAATGTCCCGTATCTATCTACTTTAATCGTTTCGTTTACCAATTAACTTACTAACTTCGCTCTAACATCGTCCCTTTGTGGAAAGTGTAGTCTTACTGGTTGCTTTTGAAGAGCAGTTCGCTTTGTTTTCATTATTCTGTTGAATAATCAATTTCAGTCTTAATTTGGCGAAATGATTCTTCTATTCAGCCAGTATTACAGCGATTAAAATACAAGCTTGAGTAACTTCATCTACCTCGTCATCCACATGTCCGCTTCTTGTTTCAAAATTTTATAGTAGTTGGGTCCTCACATTTTTACATATTTTGTTCTTGTTCGTTACTTTGTTTACTTGATTTGCACAATGATTAATTGAGCTACCAGGCGGATTTCTAAAGACGCATATAATCCTCATTCAATCTCACTGTTTTATTGGCGAAGCTAACGTTATTGATCGTGATGGCAAACAAAACAAGTTGGTATCGACAGCTAGAGCCAAGACAAGTCACGTAATCTTCAACAAACAAAGCTTGAGATAGGAGTTTTACTACTTTTAGTTGAAACTGCACAGCACTGAACACATTTTTACACTATGGAATACCATTCCGTATGCTTTTGCGTAGTTTATCCGATAGTAAACATTTTAATTCTTACACCAGTTAAATTGTTGTTACTAGTATGTAATTCAGTCAGTTTTACTACAAAGTATTTCCTTTGATAAACAATTGTTATCATTGTTTTCAAACCTCGTTTGGCTATGCCGAAATAATCGGTAGTATAGTATTATTCTTGGTATGTCATTGTACATTGTATCGGTTTATTTATTACTGTTATTATTTATTACCATTATAACTTGTAGGTAATGTAATAGCTTGTAATCCTGCCAGCAAGTTTGACTGCTTGATGTTTTACTTAACAAACAATTATTAAAATACTATTTTACGGTTTATACTACATTACTTTAATCAAAATAATATCTTTTACTCGGCGTATGTATTATTTAAACATACGTAACATTTGTTTCTAGGGACAACTACCTCTGTTTGCTAGTGTTGCTGTTCGATGTTGGAAATCACACTCTTCGGGAGTACTTCCACCGAGAATGGCCGAACAAACTGTTGGCTGCAACAGGGAAGCAAGTGTCTGGCTGGCTGGATGATAGGGCAGATGGACAACTTTTGTTAACAGCTGACACTAAGTTAAGGCTAAAGAAAGATGAGAGATATAAAGTTTCAGGAGGTGATAGCAAGAAGTGGGATATCACCCTTCTTATAAAAGTCCTTATGCATTCTTCGCTGAAATTTGTCGATAGTGAGGGATACAATCATTTGGATGATTTACGCCGCATTCGTAACGACATTGTTCACATCGACACGCCATCTTTGCCTAATACAGATTTCGACACGTCGTGGCAGAAAGTTGAAATGGTGTTAAAGTATTTTGGTGCAAATTCTAATGATATCACCCAAATACTTGAAGGTACGATTAATTCAAATAAAAAATTAGTTAAAAAGATATACGTAGAAACACATGCCTGAGCAAATATTGGGCCGAAAGAACAAAGTTACTAAAGTACCGTATACTGTCCCCTACCCCATTAAAAATTTCATTATTTATTACGATTTGATTAGTGTTTTAATACATGCACACTGCAACCCAGACTCAATAAAGTTATAACGGGGGTTCGTAATAAACGGGAGCCTGATATAGCGAAGCTACCGAAAAAACTTCGTTATACCGGGGTTCTGATACAAAATTAGCGATGAGACATACTTGGACATACTTGTTTGGCCATCCTTACTTGATTATTACGTGATAAAACACATTCATTAACTTGAAACAGTATTGTAAAACCAAGACTTTTACATGCTTTGTGTACTTCGTCGGGGTTAAATGAGGCTTTGCCCAGGACCGAAAATTTGGTTCGCTATACTAGGATTTTCGTTATATCGGGGTTTTTTGGCTCATGCAGTTTACTGTAATTTTGCCGGGCCAAAACAACATTTCGCTATAATGGAGACTTCTTTATTTCGGGGTCGCACTGCACTAAGTTACAGCAAAGTGAAGCACAAATATGCATTACAAAGTTGCAAAACCTCTCAAAATCAGTGTTTCAAAAGTCTCTTTGTCGCCAGCATTGCACAAGTAATCTTATGAAGTCATTTGCATCAATTTGCCGTTTTCGCCACTACAGAAACAAACCATAACAAAATTCGCTCTCTCGCTAATCAAGTCGCACTGTGGATTAATAAAAACCCTACAAGTAAGAAAATAGACCCTTGGCCCTAACCAGCGAAGAAAAAGAATTTGGCCATGGTGCTTGCACATTTTCTTGGAGTGTCACTGTGGCTCTTTAAGCTACTTTTCAATAAGCGGCTCTACATGTGGAGTTGTCAGGACTTGAAAGCAAAACAACAAACAAAGCCATGATTTGTTTTCTTTTGAATTTTTCTAATGAATTTAATCCAAGTTATACCACGAAGTTTTTGAGACAAATTGATACATGAATAGTGATATTCATATTTAAGAATATTTTAATGGTTGTTAATTTTCCTTCCCTAAGAACAAAGTTATGTCCTATATTTGCATGTACATCTGATATGTATAAGGAGAAGCTCGTGTTGATAACCAACTGGGACTAAAAAGTTAAAAATAGAAAATAGAGTTCGAAAGCTTATGAAAACTTTCGCTGAAAATTATTCAGCGTATTTAATCTCAGGACTATTTTATTAATTTAGTTAACACTGAAGTCCCAAGCCGACGCCGACGGTTGACGATACTATAACTAGTACGAATGACAATTGAAGCAAGTTTCAAGTTTAACTCAAAATTAACCAAATTGTTTAATTATAGAACATATTGGGAAATGCTTGAACATGTAAAATGAACACAAAACGATTTTAAAAGGATTTCTGTTAAGAATTTATAGTCAATTATAGTTATATGGCACTTTTAACGCCGATGTTTCACAAACGCCTCACAAGCTAGCTATAGTTTGAATGAAAAATTGAAGTGTATCAAACTTGTCACAAATTAAAACACATTTTTTTTAACAGAACACTTCCAAAAACACATAAATATGATTGTATAATGAACACAGAACGATTTTAGCAAGGTTTTGAAATGACTTCAGTCCGGCGAAGCATTGAAAAAGCCGCCATGCCGACAGTTGGCAACAGCAAGCGTTTGAATAAGAAACTTACCTTTCAAAACAATTGGTATTTTGATGTTCCTAGGAGCTGTATCATCGTTAATAGAATCAATGCCTGCGTCTTGTAAGTCATTTAACTTTGAAAAAGCTGAAGCCGACGTCGCCATTTTTCAGCCCAGTATCACATGATAAAAATCAGCCAATCAGAAAGTTGTAACGCAGTAATATGGATCAGTCGGGTTTTGATTTATTTTAAAACGCACATAAAGAAGCTACTTTTGCATTTGTCCAGTGTGCATGGCCACCAAACTGCCTTTTCTGCAGTATACGAGTACATATTTTTACTTTGCTCGCCGAAGGCCCTGGTTTTCACTTTTGTTCAATACTGCGCCTGTTCACCCGGCCTGTGGCCAATATCAAAGAGAGTTTTATAGCCCTCAACCTCAACTCGCAGCACTTGATTTACCATTGGTAACTGCTAGTTTTAATAATTACCTGTTTCCACAATTAGCATTACCACTCGTGGTTTGCTAGAAATTTTGCCCTTAAAGATTTATGATGGTGTTGATGATGACGAATCCCCTGATAACTTAGTTCACCCCCCCAGCGAAAATTCCGATTTATGATTACTGTTCACCGAGAGTCAACAACTCTTAACGATTCCCCGTTTCTATTTCAGAACGACAGGGGCGAACACGAAAAGAAGGAGAGACTCTCCTACAAGTTCTAGAATCAAGTAAGACTCCTGTAAACTTCAAAATTAGCTTTCTGCTTACGAACGCTATTAGTTTGAAGTACACTGCCAAATATCATTTCTTGACGTTTTATTCGCTAAAGATTCATAAGACATCCGTATAGGGAGACTGTGGTTGATCCAAGGTTTTGGGAAACTATTCACCAATGCCCACTAGAGTAAGAGTCAAAGTAGGGGTACAGTATGGAATAGAATTTCATAGTTTTTATAACGTGTTGAGTGGTTAACTACAGCGGGTTCCCACAGTCATAGCACTGTTAAAAGTGGTATGCTAATTGGGTGAAAGAGAAATGCGGATTTCGCGAGAACTTTCATTTACGCAAACATGAAATGAAAGCTTCGTTTCGACTAGATTCCCCTCACGGCTCGCTCCTCAACCATACAGGAGAGCCTGCTCGCAGGCTACATTTCGACCGAAAATAAGAGTTGTGAATGGGAAACTCTAAATTTATTTCCGTTTTAGAGCGACCAAAAACCGCTAACTTTAGGCTTAGCGAGCACTGGCCGTCGACGACTCGAACTTCAAGTAAACAGGATAGCTTTAAGAAAACAGCAAACTCACTTAATGCTACAGAAATTGATAACTTGAAACATCTAAAGTAAGTTAACAGTTAATGCAAACGCTGATTCGATTGCGAGTCATTGCCAAAACCTACAGGAAAAGCAGCGAAGAGCGTAAAAAAAGTAAGCCTATTTCAGGCAAGTGAACAGCAACCGGCACAACAAGCAACAGTGCCACACTGAACCACAAGCAGTTTAATTATACTTTTCCTCACAAATGATCGTTACAGCCTCCGCCATAAGACCAGAACAGCGTTTCTTTTTGCTAATTTCTTGACAGAGCTAGTAGGTCATCCCCTTTAAGTCGAAGGATTCGCGATAGCATCAAGTAGAGGGAGACTGTGAATTTCTTTGATCGCCCGGGTCCCGGTTTTGGAAAACTATTCTCATTCTTCCCCTTGAGTTACACGCTTTTTTTAATAAGAACCAGTAAGTTTTTCCGAGGCTCATTGTACTTAATTTTTCAGCGATTTTGAGCCTCGAATTTTTCTTAATTTGTTCTAACTTATTTCTAAGTGTGGTTTAAATCGAATAAAAACTAAGCCTAAGGTATTGCAATACATGTATTGGAAAACAAATTGTAAGGACTAACTTCGGGGCAAGTATATATAGTACGTGTACTGCTAATAACTTGAAGCAATGACTGATTAAAAGAGAGAAACTGCAAATCATTTATATATTGCTATAAGTTAAATGTCGAAGGTCGGTAAAGTTTCAAAATAGTTCTCGAGCCCGAGCCTCAGCTTGTTCTTAACTTGCTTTTAAATTTTGTCCAACCTTAGCCTCGCTGTTCTAATAAAGTTGTTCTTATAAAAAAAAAAGCTTACTGGGAAGATTGAAAGTCCTAGATTTATTACACGATAAGCTGGATCTTTTAAGGGTCGTGCTGTATAATGGACAAACCCATATAGCACCAACTTTGCTATTCTTCTGTAACAAAATAAGTTTTAACAGTCATCCCGATAGCTCCGTATAGAAGCTGACCAGCACAGATTTGCTTCGTCACTGCCGTTTCTCTCTCTCAACTTACCGGCATTTTTGCTACTCACTGTCTATCGCTGGCATTGCAAGAAAAGTTAATAACTATGTCATGCCAGCCAAGTTGAAGGACCCGCGAGACCTTTTCATAGTTGATTTCTTCTAGAGAATTTGTCCTGCACGAATCTTGTTTTTCAGGCACAAATGTAGTATCAATACTTCTAATGACATTCTTTATCTTTTTATCTTCTTAGTTAACACCAGGATTGACACGCTTTCTAACGAGATTCGTGAATTGAAAACGGAGATGCGTAAGTACTTACGTTGATAAAACTGTAACAAGCAACGTAACAATGGATGTAATGCTACGCAGAAGTTTAAATAACAACAGGATGTTTGCAGGTTATCCTCCACTGCTTACAGAAAAAACCTTCAAGTGAAGGGTAGTTGTTAACTTTTTACCGGGGGGTAATAAAAAATACCGGACTGGCAATTTTTACCCCTAAAAAATACGACGGTCATTGCTACCATCCAAATATAAGGAGACCCCCCCCGGGACTTTTTATACGTTTGCTGTATTTTTTGAGCACTTTGCTCAAATGAATGTTTTAGTTGACAGTGGAACGTAACTCGGAAATGACCTTTAACGTGAAAGAAATCTGATGTAAACTGTTATACTGAACAAGTTAGGATATTAACAATTGACGTGAATACCGACTACATCTGTGGTGAATTGAAATACTCGCGTTGGTAGGTTAACAAAATTACGTTTACACTTAAAATATCAGCCATGTGTTTTATTCGTTTATTTTATATGCTTTGAAATGTTTTTACAAAGCAGAACTTGATGACGCACGATTCATCTTTTCACTCCAGGCAGCACGCTCCATACAATAATTGAGGTGGTAGACATTAAGCAAAATACAAGTATCCAGGCAAAGGAGAACAGCGAGGGATTGCTAAGAGTTGCTAGGCGTTACTTGTCGCTGTTGCCACAATACATGGCCGATGCTTACAAGATGCTTGCTGAATATTTGTCATCGTTTCAAGGTGTCACAGTTGACGCAGCAGAGCCTTCAAGTCTTAAAATCATTCTCAGTTGCTCTAGTCATGCTGGTCTGCAGGATTTGTGGAAGTGCTACAAAAGTGGCGAGCTGAATAATATGGTTGAACGCTACCTGATTACAGAAACCTTCTTGCGAGAGTGTCAAGCTTCATCCATAAAGCTAAGGACTACTATAAAAGAAGAAGACTACAGAAGATGTGTAGAGGAGCTTGCGCAGCACAAATCGCCGAAAGGTAGGACTATTCATACAAAATTGTTTTTGATGAGCCGAAACCATTGCAAAATTTCTTTATTTTTACAGTGACTGAGGTATGGTAGGAGGGGAGGGGATAAGGTTGGGGGGATGGGTTGTGGCCGGAACGCGATCTGTCCCAGACACCAATGGCTCTTTGGAAGCTTGACACCCTTGCCGTCAAATGCACGTGTTTCCTAGACTTTAGTAAGGATTTTGATTGTATCAATAAATGATATTCACAAACAACTTTAAAAATTAGAAAATAAGTACATTATTCTTTGGTTGCATTTAATTAACTGTGTTAAAGAAGAAACTTTGTAATGTGTTGTACTTGAGCAAGTGGATCTGAAGCGTTGCCATAAAGTGCTTCAAGTTCAACTTCTTTCTGAAGGAGCTGATATCCATTCGAAATGATTCACTTTTCTACACTGGATTAGAAGTTCGTTTGTCTGGTGGCTTTGAACAAAGCGACCTTTGCATAAGTCCACCATTGCTTCGAGCTGGCTATTGTTCCAACTCGATCTACATCATCTGAAACACTGCCCCGTCTGCACTACTGTGAACTTGTCTTTCCTCTTTTTGCTCCTCTGCCGAATCAGTTATTCTTTCTCTTCAGAAAATAAACGGCGGTCATTTTCTTTCTCTTTACGTGGTATTTCAGATACACAACAAAACTCTCTTGAAACACGCGAGCGATTAGCTACTCAAACATGTCACGTGGTCACTAGTAGTAAGTGGGGCTGGTATGGAAATAGACCAAACTTTGAAATAAAAAATTGGGAACTGATCAAAGTTTAAAGTGGAAAGCGAATTGCTTCTAAACTGATTCAGTGAAAGGTATAAATCCAATCTAGCTGGGAGTGTTTTGGCTGAAGGAGTAAACTCCATGGTTCAAAAACGATTTTCATTTTACAACTGTTTTCTTGATTTTTATGACAAAATAAAAATATCGGTGATGTGTTTGTCAATTCTTGTGCTTAAACAATACTTTACTTCATAAAGGTGATAGTGGGTCGGAAATTGTCAAAGATGTTATTCAAATGCCTGATGCACTGAGTATGGCAAGAGTTATTGGCAACGGCGAACAAACAGTGGAGAGTATTCGACAAGCAACTGGTGCAAACATTTACAATAACAATAGAGGAATTGCCATCGAAGGAACGCCAGAGCAGTGTATTGAAGCAAGAGAAATGATATATCATTTAGTGGTAAATAGTTTAATATTTTGTTTTAGTTATTCATTCTGTTTGGATAAACTCTTTTATTTTACCGCGATTGTTCAAGCCAAACTTCTGCAAAGGGTCATGAATCAGGATTTAGGGAATTCGACATGTGGATCACATTTCAAAACTGAATTTTCCCAGTCTAAAAGTAAAGTGAAAAAACAGACAAGATGTAGAGCTATAGAAATTCGTTTAACTCTTGTAACGTTAAACACGAAGCAATTTCATTCTGTCAACGACGCAAAACAAAGCATCCATAAATGAATGTGTCTTGCAATTGAATGTTGTCCTAATGAAGTATAAAATATTGCTTTGCTATTCCATACTCAAACAAAAGCCGGGGCTTTTAACTAGGCAGATCAATGTTTCAAAACATTTTTTTTCTTTCAGGCGACGCCTTCTCAACCGGACGACCCTATTGAAACAATTGACTATGTTGAGCATAGGTTCATGGGGAAAATCATTGGCACTCATAACGCGAACTTATCACTCACAAATCGACAGACACAGGCCTGCATGTTCCATTTCCAGAACCAACTTTATTTAGCGGGAAGCGATAAAGCTAGAAATGCTGCTCATTTTTTGACAAAAAGTGCAGTCGTAAGTCAAGTGATTTACTACACCATGTTTCAGTGCTCCAATCTTTTGTTGTTTACGATCACAACAGTTAGCTCTGGCAAGGGAAGGGCTGTTTTCCAAAATACATAATTAGGATTCGCGTAGCTTTCGCAAATGTAATAACTACCTGCAAATGTAATAATTACCTGCAAACGTAAATACTACCCGCAAATGCAATAACTACCTGCAAATTTAATAACTACCCGCAAATGCAATAACTATCTGCAAATGTAATAACTACCTGCAAATGTTATAACTACCCGCAAATGTAATATCTACCCGCAAATGTAATAACTACCAGCAAATGTAAGAACTACCTTCAAATGCAATAACTACGTGCAAATATCAGTAACTACCTGCAAATGCAATAAACCCGCAAGAATAATAAGGCTTTACTTGCAAATGTAATGATTCAGATGACTGCATATTGAAAATCTCAGATGTTCCGCCATGCTATGCTACGAAGCAAAGTAAAATAAGGATCAAGGCTGTATAATGACCATACACTGAATATTTTGATTTTAAATATTTTAAAACCTACCTTATTTAAGGGCAGTTTTAACTTAGCTGAGGCAGCCCAACTAACCGACCTCTTAAAAACTTTCAAGTTTTTATCACTTTTGCCAGCGAGTGGTTTCTTATTACAATTGCAGGTATACACTTGCGGATTTATACCATTCAAGAACGCTACAGTGCGTGTTGTTTTTAAAGCAAACTTTAGAATTTAGATCCCAAAACACATTGACATTTTTCCAGTCTGCTTCAAAATCCAATGTGCGAACTCGCCACAAGCCAATTGAATTTTAACAATTAAATTGAATTTTTATCCTAAATTGTTACTTTTCAACTTGTAACTTTGATACTGTTTTGTCCACCATATACAGTTTAAGTTACAATGAAAATAAGATTCAAAAGATTTTTGCTGCAAATTCGTTTATATAAACCTTTTATCAATTGTTTACACGACCAACATGATAATGTTTCCTGGCCTTCTTTACAAGGCATCTGCCAGGATGGCTACAGGACACAAGACGGTTAAATTAAATTTTGTTGATCACTGGAGCCTCGATCCTGGATCGCTTCTCTATTTAGAGAAATGTTCAAGTCTCGCAACTGGAGGACCTGAAGCTGCGAAGAAAAAATACAGGCTAAGTCAGCGGATTGGTGAGCTGGTAGGTTTCCGTGATTAGTATAATAGGGTCCAAATTGGCCGGAAAAAGGGGCGCATAGGAGGCGCAAAGGCGCAGCTCTTATGGAGGATAAAGGAGTGTTATTTACAGAGAGGGACTTGGGGGTAGCTTATTTTCGGGATTTCTGCAAAATCAAAGGGCGGTTGGGGTTCCCTACTTATTTTTCTTTTAAAACTAAATATAATTTTCTTTACCATTGTCTATCAGTCTCTTCTTTAGTTTTTGAATTGGGAAATATCAACACCCTGTTTATACCTTTCCGTCCAAACACGCCTCGTGAAAAACAAAAGGGTTCTGTCCGCTCAGCCAAAATGAACATAATTAAAACGTTGTAAACTCCTTTGGCGATATGTTTTTTTGATAAAAATAGCAAACCGCTTGAGCTCAAACAACGAGCAGATGAAGGATTCGGGCATTTCCAGTCAAGGTTTACCGTGTGAATGAGCTGCCCCCCTGTGCGCAATATTTTATGTTAATTTATCTGGGCCTCCTATCGCCCCCTTTTTCCGGCTAATTAGGCCCCTAGGTACTATACTACTCGTAATCGGTGAATTTAAATGGAGAAAAACCGGAGTTCGAGGACAAAACCTCCAACATCGGAGAAGGACCACAATTTAACCTAGCTCGCATACTTCCCCGGCCGAGAATTAGACTCGGGTCGCATTGGTGCTATGCGAACGCTCTACCACTATGCCACAATAATAAAAAGCAAAAGGAAAGACAGGGAAAATGTTTGATCACTTTAAAGGGTCTGACAACTTGATCCGAAGTTTCTGTGAGTTCGGTGTTGGTGTACAGTTAACATCCTTCCAAGGAGCATATATTCATCAATCGTAGTGGTTTTTCGGCTATCAAACTAGCTTAATTCTTTACACCTTCTTACATTAACAGGAAGATGCCGATGTGTTTAAACAACCTGAATACCAAGATAAGCTAACAAAAGCCATTTTAGATCAACTTGTTACCATCCAAGACGAAGACTTGAATGCGAGGAAGAGAAGCAGTGATAGTAGTGGTACAGAAAGAAGACGGATAAGCATGTGGATTCACTTCGGCCAGGTCCTTCATCTACCTGAAAAAGACGGTAACTATCTTTGCCTATCTACTTCCTCGCTATCTAATCTTAGTTGCACTCGGGCAACAAAAGAATAGTAATAATAATAACAACAATAATAAAAATATTAGTAACAAAAGTAATAAAATAATAAAAATACAAATGTTAAATGGTTTGTTGAAAATATAAAATTGACTGAAGACTTTCTCAAATAGGTGCTAACGATAGTTGTTTAGACGGGGACAATTTGTTGTTTCCTGAGCTTCTCTATAGCTTAGATGAGCGTAGATCGTTGTTAGCCGGCTCTCTTTTGGATTTATTCAGTTTTGTCGCTCAGGTAGTTAGGAAGGCTTGTATGCCAGCAGAAATACTACAGGACTGAACTGATCAGCGCAATATGGACCGAATTTTTTATTCTGGTCTTCAGACCCACTCTTCCGGTCGACAATTTTATGTTTCTGAAGCGATATCCACCCTAATTCTGATGACACGATGATTTGAAATCAAATACTGTAACTACTAATAAAACACACTGAGCGAGGTGCAGTGGGTTCCTACTAAAAAAGATGGCTTGGCACTAAATCATTCTTTAACCGTGAGAGCCACGAAGCTGTTGCTTAACTCCGGTTTCCGCTGTGCTAAGTGGATGACAGTCCTTGACTGCCCCTGTAACGTGTCGTCCCGCAATACCGTCCATAGATCGAAAAAGCTTGCTTTGTTTATACAGCTGGATCATGGATCGACTGCAACAAAATGGGCAATGTGTCTTGATCCACGAAACTTCACGGTGGTCTGTTCGGGGCTCTAACTCAGGGATTACGAGTCAAGTGCGGTAACCGTTCGGCCACTGCGCCGCCGACAGCGATAGTTTCTTATTCAGTATTAAAAAAATTCCCGGTATGATGATGGATGACCAGCAAGCAAGAAAAAGGCTTCCGATAACTCTTCTAACCATTTTTGGTTGTATAAGGCAGCAAAAGCCGGAGAATCTTGATTTTTCTTGTATCGCTTCTTAAACCGTCTACAATGAGCTTTTTCATTACCAAGATTCTTTTGTTCTTTTATCGAAAAATCAAAATAACTGTAATGACGTTGGTATTGTTCTATAGAATAAGGCAATGGGTATCAATTCGAACTTGATTTATCGAATGAGAAATCAGGTGACGAGTTTTGACATATTTTGTATCACGTGAACTTTTACGATATGTTATGAGATGCCAGAAAATTATTTGATGCAAGGTAAATGTTGTTTTTGTGTAAAAATATATGTATTTTTAGTAAAAACTAACACCTATTTTTTTAAAATTCTATTTAATCTTGCATTAAAAATTTACTTGCAGTTATTAAATTTGATATACTAGATTTGTTAGCTAATTTTCGATTTCAAATCTCAGAGGAAGCAAAGCAACAATGGACAGCAAAAGAACTCAGTGAACTAAAACCCAGAAAGTTTGGCCCGTTAGGGTGGCCGACGGTGTTTGAAGAAGGTCTAAAGTGCAACCTTTTCAAATTGGAGGAGAATCTGGGAGAGTATTTACCTTCTTCATTTGAAAAAAGACACGATATCTCTTTTCTATCATCAAGAGGAGATTACAAGTGCAAGGTAATTATAACATTTCAATTTTAAAAATTATAACTCCTTTCTTTAGCGAATGACCCTTATCCATTTACCAGAATGCGATAGGAAAGTTAACTGTAAAGGACTCTTTAACTTGCCTTTAACATAGTTTACGAAAACATGATTGAGAAGTTGCTTGGAGAAGTAATTTCGTATGGTAAGGATTAGTACAAGATAACATCCAAGTCCTTTGCCGAGGTTGCAGGCGTCAGTAACTTGCCAAGGAAACAGAAGAAAGAAGTAGCAAATAATCTTTCAATATACAAGGTTTGAGGTATTAAACAGCATTTTTATCAGAATGGAGTATCGTAAGTTGCTGAATTTGCCCTCCCCCTGAAGTACAAAAACAGAAAAACGCTCGGATGTTTAAACTAGATTGTGAAATGAGTCAGAGGAGATAAGAACTGTCAAGAAGTGATTTCTATTTTGTTTTAACAAAAAAGGAAAGGTATGTCTTTTGTTTTGATCTATGAGAGGGCATTTATTTAACATTATTTGAAGTTCTCCCTTTAATAACACAGAATTTGTTATTTTTAGTTTTTCATTATTACTTACCAAAGATCTGATCATGTTTTATGAATTAGATATGGCTGAGGGTGCAAAGTGGCGTTTGTACAAACCAACAAGAAAAGAAAGGATTCGAACCAGATTTTCTGATGGAAGTGAAAAACAAGCTGGGTATGATACATTTCGTAGATCCCAAGATGCAAAAATTGGCCAAAGGCTGGTTATCTGCAGAAACCCATAATGCTTTAAGAGCCGATATTGTAATGCCAGCCTGCCGCTACGATTGTCGTCTCAGGATGAAAACAAGTACGTGACGACGAAAGTAGACAAGTATAGATATGTAGAATACATTAAAAAATCAAATGATTGATATTAATGTAAGAATCAGTAAAACATTTGTACAAAGATTTCTCTAGAATTGATTAACTAGAGTTACTTATATTAATAAGAAATACATTTTCCAAATCTAGTCGGCAGATACTTGAAAAGCACTAGCACTTCCAGATTCTCTATTGTATCTAGGAAATATTTTGATGAAAAACTTCAAGAACCATAATGATCTGCTTTGTCTTTCTTTGCATATATCAATCTTTCGCTTTAAGCGTCCAGGCAGGTACTGAGGGCTATTCCTACTTAAACGTTTATGAATAAGTATACATTTATTAATCTTGATTTCATGAAAGAAAGGCAAACAATCAATTTGTTTAAAACCCCTACACTTGTCCATGCAGGACTGCTATAATTTAGAACGTATCTTTCAATGCATCTTGTCATGCCTGCAAATTCTGTTTGCTTCGGGTCTTAATTTAATTCGTAAAACAACTCTCCTTTCACGCAGTACCATATCTTCCGTTGTGCACTGCTCATTTGATATTTGTGGCGTTTGGGCATCTCTTGCACTTGTGGATGGGCAATGTTTTGATGAACATGGGTTACGAGCTCAGGGTTTCTCTTCGAGGTCTCTCGTATTTCTGCCGTGGTCATAGCTGTAGGTGTCATATGTTCTGTAATATAACAAACGTGTCTGTCTGCTCGCCTCTCACTGATTCTTCTAGGTAAATATGTTGCGGGTTGAAGTAAGAGAATCTCTTGGTTACTGTGCGCTGCAGCAATAAACAACTTTGAATGGTATTCCTGGAGGTGGAACAGCCAGCTATCGACTCTGGCTGAGTTGTTTTGCCTCGGTGGCTGTTTTTGGCATGAAAATGTACTAGGACGATTGTTGGTTTTCAGTGCTACGGGTTGATAGGTGAACCCTTGCTGTTGCTGTAGCAATGCTGCTCCAAGTGGCCGTGATGAAGAATTGGCAACGAGACCGAGTAGGGGTTGTAGTGAGCCAAGAACTATGTTTAGCTTTAGGAAGCTTTGTTCTTATTCTGGTTCCAAGGTGAGTTATTTCTCATTAGTACTCTTTTTCAGCTGGCGAAGGGGGTATGTGATGAAGTCGCGAACGCTCCTTGAGACTAAATGAATAAGCACACTTTTGCCTATTTGGTTTTGTCTTGGGTTAGAGTGCGTCGACTGTGGCTCTCATTTTTCTTTGTATCCGGCAAAAAAGTTCTGCTAAGCAACACTTATATAAGGTCATTCGCTAAGTAAGTTAATAACCAAGAACTCTACAGCGCAATACCCGAATTTGAAAATTGAATGTCAATTATAATTGCGAAATTTGGTACATCTGGAAGTTGTTGTGAAAATCTTCTTGGAAATGTTCCCAGGTTGAACAAGCGCTTGTGATAAGACGGTTGAATTTTTGGGGCTCATCGTTCGATGTTTGAAATGCAGTCATACGGCGTTACTCTTTTTTGCTAGAGTAAGTTGTATATGGCCTGATGAAAATTCATCTCCTGTGAATACTGTTGCGCCTTTCTTATTCTGTAGAATCTCGTCGACGGTGGAAAACTGTATTTTGCGTCGTTTTGAATGCATGATGTAGCACTCGCCTGTTGGTTACCTGTCGAACATCATCGCGTTTCCTGGGAATTGCAGAGTGGCTTAATCAACAATTTCTTGTTTGCGCATTTATTTGAATTTTGCATTCATTTTTACTCAAACTGTGGAGCAGGCAATGTGATTCGACGTTTGATTCGTGCGGGTTTTTTTTTTTTTTTGTTTCAACAGGCTATGAAAATGCACCCGATGCGGAAAACCAATGCCAGCAAGAAAACCAAGCCTTGCTGCGATATTTGTCACAAGCTACTGTAGATGACAACATGAACTTACAGCTACCTGATGATGTACCGGATGGATTTCACCTTTATCGTAAGAGAAGCTCAAACCGAAGAAGATTTCTTAGGCTTGTTGAAGGTGTTGAATTCACAGTTATTGTATCTGAAACAAAATGCTGGCTAACAACTGCAATTGATACGCTCGAGACAGATACGGTAAAATCTTTTACTTTTTTGTTAATTGAGCAATTACGGAATTAACATTAGTCACAGTAGTTACTATAACCATAGTATCTTTAACACATAGTGTAAAGCATAGCAAGAAATGAATTGCAATGGTGAAAAGAAGACAGAGCAAACTTGTTAGAACTGATGACACTCATGATCAAGGAAAAATGAAAGTACAGAAAAGCAATAAAAACGTTAGAAACGACAACTACCATGGTGATGAAACTGACGACGCGCAATGATGATAGCGCTAATGATGACGAATACAACGACGGTGGTGACGTTGATTATGACGGTTATAACGAAAGTGATGACGATAAAGTTCAAAAATTTGAGTATCACAAAAACAATGACAGCGCGGTTGGCAGTGGCGTTAACGGCAATAACGACAACGATGACAATGACTATGTATTAAAAAAAATATTCACCGAAGTTGAGGTGAATATCCATGGCTTTCACCGACACTGAGGCAAATAATTCTTTAGCGTATACCCAACCAGTGAATCAGTGAAAAACAGGCTTTTTAAAAAAAAATTCCGGATAAATCCAGAGCTTGCCAAGCCGCCGCGCGCATATTGCAAGACGCAGGAATGACTTATTTCAATTCCTTTCGCAATGTGTTCAAGCTTCAGGTGTTCTGAGCTTAAAAACAGCAAAGTTAAATTGATTAGTAGAGTTTAAGTCTGTTTCAGGAACCAATCAGAGCGCGCGAAAAACACTATTCGCTGGTTGGGTATATGCCAAAAGACTATAACCCTGATGATGATGACGACAACAACAATAGTGACATAAAGATGACGTTGTTGAGGTAGAAATCACCAAACGGAAGGATAAAAATGGCACATGCCTTCATAATTTTTGTTTGTTTTTAGCGTTTGTTTTTCTACATTGTTATAAAGCAAAATCGCTCTTTCAATCTTAACGTTGCAACGCTCTCTCTCGTTTCAGGTTGCTTTGCAACTGTACTGCAATGAGTGGGATAAAGCATTTGTAAATACTTCTTGGAAACCCGAGGAGATAGTGAAACAAATTCCGCAACTGTTGCAACTGACTCGGCAACTTCAAAAGCAACTAGCGTTGGCAGATGTTCAGACAGCATACACCTACTAAAATAACCCAATTTTGTATTTCAGAAGGCTTTGGCCAACTGCATGGCCTGTACGTATGATGTCTTTATCTTAGGAATAATTAGTTATTATAGCAGTTGTTAGTACGATTACAGATTAAGAGCCTCCATATGTAGGAAACACTATAATAAACCATTATTATTACATAGGACGTAGTAGAGATGCTGTGCACATTTGTCACTAAAAGTAAAACTGGATGGTTGGTGGAGCATAGAATTCGAAACGGTGCATAATTTAGCATTGATACTTACAAAACTAGCAATTTAACAATTAGGGGCCAATTAGATTGCGAGATGGAGTTTTCTATGAGTTAATTGTGTAAGGGGATTTATTTGTCGCTTCAAGCAGCCGCAGTGGCTCGCAAGACAGAGGTACCAGGAAGGTACCTCATTTGAATGGTGGACGTTCTTCTCGGAGATGTTACATTGTTGGAAGCTAGCGACAACTCCTTCCCTCAATCTTTTACACAGTTGTTATGTGGATGTTCCTCTGAAACACGCCAACTGGAACTCAACTCACAATGATCTATTCATCTTAGTGTGTTTAGCAGCTTGCGTTAAAGAGACATTTTGACAGCTTGCAAAACCAATTACAGTTCATTACAGAATCTAAACCCTCTCTTTTAATTGATTGTCAAGACAAGTTTTTCCATTAGAGCTTAAAGATAAGACAAACTATCGACTATGACTACTTGATCTGTCTCATAAAATTTCATAGTTTTCACAGAGCTGCCAAAACGTTTCCGAAAGATTATTTGTTTCAGTAATAAAGGTTAAATATAAAACTTGTTGTACTGTGAACTGTTACAATAGTCAACAAGGCGCGACAACGAGTAATCTAATTGTTTTAGTAGGAATTAACTAGTTTACTACCGATAAAAGCAAATACCTTACCATACTATTTACCATACGATACAATAGCACAGAATAGCAAAGCACAGCACAGCAAACCTTACCATATACTTTACCATATCATAACATAACATAAAATAGTACAGAATAACATAGCACAGCATACCTTACTACACTTTACCAAACCATACCACAGCATAAGCATCGCCCTGTTCGTTTCTGAAAAAAAGTAGTTTTAGATATGAGAGGCGAAGTTTCACATAACTTAATCAATCTCACTAAGGTTCTTGGCACACTTACTTGGTATGACAGTTTTCATGTTGCACTGAAATAAGAATTTATCTGATCTTGCATAAATTTCTCAAAATTTCTATTCCTAATAGCTGGACCTTTCCATTATTAGAAGTTCCTTAGTCAGTTTTTAATTTTAGTCCTTCAAGGGTTAGTTTGACTCTCATATTATATGAGTTCAAGCATAATGCCAAGAAAGTACTTGATTTTTTGTGCAGAAAGCAAAATAGAATCAGGGTGTAAGCACACTTTGTTCTGTCCAACAAGGTTGTGAAGTGTTACTGACACAGCATTTGAATCCTTCACATGCAAGCCAAATGTGTCCTGGATTCTAGGGGTACAAAAAAACTGGCTTTAAAAACTTTGTAGGTAATCGAGGGCATGGTGCTAATCCATAAAGGGACAAGAAAACTTCTGGGAACTAAAAATAAAATTGGTACTGAATAGTAGGCGACTTTACATTTTTGGTTGTAAACCATGGTGTAAAAATGGAATTAAGAAAAATTTAAAACAAAAGAAAAAAATAATATAATATTGGGGAAATTCTCCTGCATCAATGCCGCAGGCTTCAATGCAATGACATGTTTTTCTAAGCCGGATTAGAGACTTCTGTGACAATAGATTTGACAGATTCTGTTTGTGTCTCTGAAAGTACTGCAGCCTTTTATGGCATGGAACTACATCCAACTCAAATGTCGAACAGCAGTTAACACTGGGCCAAAAAACTCAATTGCGTAGTAAAGCTAACAGTGTGGCTCAAGAACTTCAACTTTCAGGTTAAAGTCTGCGATTGTGAACTCGACAGGCTAAGTTTTCAACCTTCAAGGGTAGAACTTTCCTTTTAAAGTGTTATAATGAGCCTGAAGGGCAATTAAGATGCAAAACTACTTATTTTGTACTTACCTTGGGTGAGACTGTATACTTCTAATGAACACGAAGCGTCAGAAGTCTTCGAAATTTTCCCATAATTAAGCCCGCCGTTGTGCTAACAAAAACTCCACAACTGTCTGTTCTGGTTTCGCGCGCTCTACCTCACGTGACTTCGAGCGACTTTATAGACCAATGAGGAAGTAGAATCTACCGTCGGCGTACGCGCGTTAGCGCGCGAAAATAAAAATGCGTTCAATAGCTACCTACATGAAGTACTGGCATTTATTTTTCACTCGAAACTTAGTAACCTGGCAAGAAATCAGAGAAGATTTGTTTATCGTACCATTTTGAGCTCGTGAAATGCCTATAAGTCAGAGCTAATAATGAGTGGTGTCAGTTTTAACTGAGAAGACGGCTATTGACGAAACAAACATGTCGGCGGAATGTGTGCCAACCGATTTGGAGGCTGTTGAAACCGACCCTGAACCAGTGATCATAACTGTGAATCTGAAAAGAAAAGTATCGTGCAAATCTTTGCAAGAGAAGTACGAAGCACTCAAAGAGCAGGAAAATGGGCTTTCGAACAAAGACCTACTCGCGAAGTATTCCATCCCCCGTAGCACGTTATCCACGTGGGTCAAGAATAAAAGAAAGATCGTTGAGGCGTTTGAGGGGGGAATGATGAGCCCCAAGGCTCAACGACTGAGATCATGCCACCATGAAGAGCTTGACAGGACATTATACAAGTGGTATATTGAAGAAAAGAATAAGGGTTCCCCAGTTAATGGACCAATGGTCATTGAAAAAGCAAAAAAATTAGCTAAGGATTTTGAGATAGAAAACTTCAAGGGGTCCGCAGGGTGGCTCGATCGCTGGAAAAAGAGGCACAGTATTTGGTTTGATAAAGTTGTTTCTGCTGAGGCAAAGACTAGCAGTGTACAGGTAAGAAAATATATAAAAGTATATAATGACAGTGCCCATTTGCCTCTTTGCTCCAAAGAGGGCACAGTCCAAGCCCATACTCCCTCAAGGAATTGAAGAAGAGTTTATATTTGTTGGGTTTTCATTTAATGGTGAATGAGTTCATAGCTGTCAACCCGACAAGAGTCTCAAGAATTTCAACCCTTTCTCTTGATCTCCGACATTAATGGTTTGATTCTCGCGCTTTTTAAGGAACTTCTGTGACACAAGTGAAATTTTCTGAGTGTGTGGAAAGCAAAATCGTTACTTGTAATTTGACAATATAAAACCAAACTTTAAAGATTTAGCTTTACTAAAGATAGTTTTGGCTTCAGTGGCAGATTTTTCTCTTTCAAAAGATGATCTCCTAGGAATAGGGTCTTTTGGATTTGCAAAGCTGTTGAGAAAATAAGTACAACCAATGTTGGTGACCCCCTTTCCCCTTCAGAAAAGGATTTAATGATGAATTTCCACCCCGCTTCATTGTGTTCCTTTGTTTAAGTTTCATGAATTTTACATTTTATCCCGACTCGCGCACATGTTTTTGAAATGTCAAACTAGCTTATTAAATTGCAGGTTCAAAATTTGCATTAAAATGGGTCCAAACAAAGTTCTGCTTCCTGTCTTTGAGCAGCCCTTGCAGGACTGACAATTTCAGTGGAATGCTTTATCATTGAAAAAATCTTGCTGAATCAGAATTTCCAATCAGTGCAAACATCGCCAATAAAGTGTCACTAAAAGTAGAAAGTTGTTTCATCCAATCATATTGAACTGTTCATCCAGCCAATAAAAAAACAGTATTACTGAATAGTAGGTATACATTCCCTCAGCATTTTAAACACTCCCCAAGTATCAAGAGAATATGTTTGACTTCGTTTTTTTGCAATCGGTGAATAATTGTAGCTTCACTGTCAGTACTTGCACAGCATCCAAAAACAGCTCACAAACTTTCCTGTTGTTAAGAAAACCTTTTCTTTTAAAAGAAAATTTTCCCAACACATCAAGTATTTTGACAAGTCACAACAACTAAATGATGTCATGCATGTTAATGAATCATTTGATCAGAACTTTTTTTTTGCCAGCTCACAAAATTTCAAGCGTCAAAAATAATAGCATTTTCAAATATATTCTTTTAAGATTACATTTAAAAAGAAATATTTTTTCCTTGATAATGGTGCTTTAATAACAAGGTTTCTGCATGAGCACCACAGTATTTAAGTTCAAGGCTGTGATTTCATTATTGGTGACCAGAAATTTTGGTGTCACTTTTCTTTGCCCTTTTATTGATTTTTATGAGAAAACTCTGGTCCTATTTAAATATAATGTAAACACTGTGTAACCATAGTTTATCTAGGAACTGGTTTTAAAACCATTGTTGTAGGTCTTTGTTGTTTTCCTTTGTTTACTAGTGCTGAAGGTGCACAAAATACAAAAGGTTTTGAGATGCAGATCAACAAGTAGCCAGTCAAAACATTCTCACCAACACCAGAAACAAAAAATTTGCACAGTTGCGGTTTGTTCAACCTACACCAAAGCATCTTTGCACATTCTTTCTATTTCCCTTTTGAAGTGTAATAAATGTGAACTGCGGAATAGCCCGAAAACTAGGCTTTAATCAACATAAATCTAAGCTGTGGTTTACAGTAAAGATGGCCGCCACGAATGTGATACTGCTGACCACTTGGCAGGCTCAAAATCCACAGGTAGCCCAATGTACAGTACTTGATTTAGTAAAGTTTATAGCTATGACATGAAGTTTGCTGGCTTTCATAACCAGTCCCTTTAATAACTATGGTGTAACTCAGCATTTGCTTTGAAAAAAGAAAAAGAAAATAGAAATTAATTCTGTAATTCTGAGATTTTAAAGTACAAGTATAGTTCAGCTATAGTTTTAGAGGAGGACTGTATGACTGTCTGTTGTTAATGTTAATGAATACAAACAGGAAGAGCTATCAAGCCTTACAGAACTCTCCGACTAACAGAAGGGTTCATTACCTTCAACTGTGCTTGTCACTTATCTTGTGGGAGTCTGTGCAAAATACTATAGCCACATGCAGTGTCTCATTAGCAGAGCACCACCCTCCTTGTAGATCTCGACAGGAATTGAGTTGTCCTCAAAGAGTAGATGTATATATATGTTTACGGGTCTCATCTGAAGTCAGTGGTCACAGATTGAAGGATAACCTGAACTGGAGAAGTGGATTATACACTTTGTGGAAGTGGTCAGGTCTGTTTAGGTTTCTACTAGATTGTTCCTGGTACACGTTTCCTTACAAGAAGCCATCATCACCAGCTAAATAGAATGTTTTTAGTATATTGGTCTTTGTCATATAATAGACAAACAAGAAGATGCATGTAATTAGGCTGGGGGTGCACTTACCTTTCTCACTGAAATCCACAACCAAGCAGCTCCAAATAACATCCTATTTAATATCTGCCTCATAAAAGACATGCCAATAATGTTGCAGAGTATTCTTGTGTCAACCCCAGAGTGAGACCTTGGTCAGTCAGTCAGTTATTATTGATGTTACACTTATCTTACTAATGTTATTAATACAGGTGGTCATAGAGAAACCTTTACCATGGGAGGATACTGCCATTTCAGCAGTTACTTCAAAATACAGACTGAGAGATATCTACATTGTTGTTGAGTTTGGACTCTTCTTCAGAGCTTTGCCAAAGGAGTTGCCACACTTGAAATCAGCAACAACACAGCATAAGTCAAGACTCACTTGCCTTACTGCAGCAAATGCAGAAGGTGACAAAATACCATTGCTTGTGATCGGAAAGGCTTCTCATCCTAAGTGTTTCAGTGGGGTCAACAATATGCCTTGTAGGTACCGCCCACAAAGGAAAAGTTTGATTGACAAGGAAGTTTTTGTTGAGTGGGTTGAGGAGCTTGAAAAAAAATTTGCATACCAAAATAGAAGAGTTGCTCTTGTTATTGAAAACTGTTTCATGAATCTTGAAATTCCAAATCTAAAAGCAATTACTCTAGCTTGCCCTACTATTGATTCCCCAACAATGGTTCTTCCAAAAGTGCAATCAGTGACTCAGGGTTTGATAAAGTATATGAAGGCATATTACAGAACAAATATTGTCCAAAGATGTATCAGGACAACCAAACAGAACAACCCTCTGCCGAATGTCACAATTTTGGATGCAATGAACAATTTAGTAATGGCATGGGAGGCAACACCAACTGAATTAATAAGAAACTGTGTCAGAAAAGCTGGTCTGTTAGAAGAAATTCCAACCAGTGGCGATGATGGACTGTGTAATTCTTTAGCTGAAGAATTAAACAGTTTAAGACAGTTGGATACTGCAATTCAAGACAATGAAATCACAGTTGATGATCTGTTAGATGTTGACCATGATGTACAAACAACTGACTCCCTGTTGGAAGTTGATGGTGTTACTGCTGATGATTACCAACCAGAAGATGATGATGATGAAACTGACAAACCACCTGAGCAACCAATGAAAGATGAAGTTCGAAATGCTATTGGGATCATCATGTCTCATTGTCTGTTTAAGAAGGAGGATGGTGATGGTATAAGGAAAACTACTATTAAATTATCACAGCTTATTGAAAAGTCTTTTGTGAATTCAGAGTAGTGACACTATAGATCTTTACATATGTGTTTCTATACACACCATCAGAACTCAAATAGATTTTATGATGGTAAGAGCCAATTTTTAATGTTACAGTTTTTTGTATGACATGATTTAAGGAGCCTCTGTATCTGTTGTTGCAAATTGATTTGTTGATAATTTAGTGTTTGTTCTGTTGGAATTACAATAATTGTAATTAATCAGGTTCTAAAACCAAGTTTTTACTCCAGGGATTTTTCAATACTCTGCTGCAACTCTTCTCAATGACCTTCCTCTGGACAATAGGAACTTTTCAGATATTGAAAAATTAATATTCTGTAAATCTTGTACAACTTTTTTTTAAATCATGTGCATAGTCACAAATGTTTAAGACATAAAAATAATTGTTTTATCATGGTTTTGTTACTTAGGGATCTTTTTTTAGTTGTTTTATTATAATTTCATTTCCTAGGTATCTTAAGGATAATTAGTTATTAGTATTTTTGTTAGTATGATTACAGGTGACTAACCTCCATATGTAGGAAACACTGTAGTAAACTAATATTATTGTTATTATTATTATTGTTATTGTTTTTATCAAAATTTCACTGGAAAAACGGAACATTGATTTGTAAGGCGTCACAGCGACAACATTCACCATTATGAAATGTAAGTTATGAAAAAGATCTAGGATGAATTATACAAATGAAAGTATGAAGATCAATTAATTAAATGATATAAAAGCGTGGAAAACAAAAAAAATGTGCATAACTACGTACAAACATCATTGCAACCTAAAAACTTGCACTCTTAGATAAGTTTGAGTCAGAATTAGCCCCCTCAGAACTATTGATGACAGGTTTGTTACAAAATTCCCCCAACTAGAATCCGTGCTTTCGATTTAAAATGCTTTGGGTAATTATTTTTATCTTCAGCACTGAGTTTATTGTGTTTGATCAATTCCCATATTCTCTTCATAAATTGTAGAGTTTTGTTTAAACTATGTAGAGAGAATTTAGGTGTTGATAAGTTGACCAAGGCTTAGAGGGTTGGAGTTTTGAAGCAGAATAAGAAGTATCTTCAACCACAATCAAAACACTTGATTTCTGTTCTAATGTAGCAAGAGCTCCGTTTTACAATTGTTAATTTGATGCAAATCCAGGGCTCAAAATTAGCATACACAAAGTAGTTTTTGGAAGTTTAAAATCTAAAAAAGGCCCTGCAGCAAACATCTTTGAGTATTTCTAATCAGAATACTGACTAAACAATAGTAATCACTTTTGGTGGAAAAAATATTTTCATTAATTTTTACTTTCCGATCACTATTTAGTCCTCGAAGGGAAAATGGCTGCATCGAAACATTTTAGTACTTCGCTCGGGATAGACCTTGGTAAATGAGGAACCGCAGTGAAAAAAATTTGTAAATATCTTTTATGGTTCTCAACATATTAACATTTGACATTTCAACTGATGACGTCACAAGTATGACTGGCAAGATTGCATTTTTTTTTATAAATCTGCTGCTAATCCATAACTTTTGCACGATTTTGGGCCAAACTTGGACTGATTGTCAATCTACCTCGAGATGCATCATTAGCCCAAGTTAAGATTAAATTCACCCACAAGTTTTAGATCGGCAACATATTTTTAGAAAAAAGCAAATTTGCCTGTCACTCTTCCAGAAGTTGCTGGAAGGCAAATAGATTAACTGTTCCCGAAGTTGCTGGAAAGTTGTTTGACTAATGTTCCATAAGTAACACGGGCGTCTATTGAGCAAATGTCGAAAAGTTGTCGAACTAATTGTTTCGGAGTTTGCTGAAAATATATTTGACTAACTGTTCCAGACGCTGCTGGAAATCATTGGACTAACTAATAAAACTTTGTAACCACGTCTTGTTCTTTGTTCAGACTCTTTCAGATCATATGTTAAGTGTGATAGTTTAAAAGTTTCTTTTTCTACTTTTGTTTCGGTTGGCATGAAACCGAAAGGGTAGTACATCGCAGACGCCGAAATCGTGTCAGCGGTTAATAGCACGAAGATTATGTCGTTAGTGGCGGGGAAAATGTAAATCAGTTGCAAAATGTTTGTCTTTTATTCAAAACAATGGGTCAGTAAAGGTAGTTCAGCCCTTTCAGTTTGAAAAAATAAACCTACACATATTTTGCTTTAGCCTGCCCAATGTGACTTGCCATATGATCCCCACCACTGCGTCATAGACAACCATCGTACAAGAAACTAACTTAGGTCGGTCATTTTAACCGTGAATATTGTTTCTTAAAAGGAAAGAAACTTAATGTTCATTTTTAAAATGTTAAACAACTTGGTAGTTGATACATTGTTCTTTTCATGTTTGTTTGAAGCCGATTGCGCGCGACCGACCGACTAAATGAAAAAGAGGATAGGCTAGGAACTAGTTAAACAGTTATAACATATTATTAAATTTTCAATCTCGAATATTGCGATTCGCGCGTTCTGATTGGTTCACTCAATCTCGGTTATCAGCTCATAT
>JANVCF010225152.1:0-16913 GCA_025388745.1 Hydrozoanthus gracilis
CTCTCTCTCTCTCTCTCTCTCTCTCTCTCTCTCTCTCTCTCTCTCTCTCTCTCTCTCTCTCTCTCTCTCTCTCTCAATACATGTAAATGAAAAAACGTAAAACCATATAGGGAAGAGGGCTTAATACGTGCAATTGCAAGTAAAGCTTAGGTGTATAAAAAAGGTTGTAGCGACGGATTAACCGAGTCCACCTTTTCGGTTTTATACATAATTTTTCTTTCTTTCTTTTTTTATTCAATTTCCTTAGCCTCAGCGCCCCCGAGAGGAACTCACTATAAACTTTCTGCCTTGTGAAACAACTAACTCAGCTGTTTTCTTTCGTTGGCGTTTAGATTAAGACACGTATCAATCGGTGTAGCTAGATAAAACAGGGAGTTTTTAAGATATTTAAGGACGGCAACATCGTCATCGACAGCTTAAAAAACTACACTTCTTGCTTACCCTTTCCATCACGTATGGCAAGTTTGCTTTCTCTTTTGTCCGAGTTACGCTTTGTAAAAAGAAAATGAAGAAAATGATTTTTTAAAGGTAGATGTTGATTAACAGTTGTCGTTGTCGCAAATTAAGACTTCAAAACTGAGCTTTTCACGTTTTAATCTTAAAGTCCAAGACGTGCAGGTGACCCACACGGTGCATTCCAACGTGCAGCTATTGTATTCCCTATTGTTTTTTGCCGTCGTCGTTGGCGTACTCGTATCGTAAACCTCCTAATGTGTCTTTTGCAGGCAATAGCGAATACATTAGCTGCACGTTGGAATGCACCGTGCGCGCCACCTGCACGCCGTCGTCTTGAAAATTACAACGTGAAAAGCTCAGTTTTGAAGTGAACGACCTGCAGAAAATTTGGTCAACCTTCTTTTACCTTTATAAAACTTTCTTTCATCCTCTTCTGTTCACAAAGCGTAGCTTGAACAACAGGGAAAGCAAACTAGCGATACGTGATTGATAAGAACAAGCAAGAAATAAGTTTTTTTGTAGACTGCCGTCGTCGACGTTGTCGTCCTCGTTGCTTAAGCTCCCTGTTAACCTGACTTAAGATCGTTGTCAGGCTACTTTCCTACATGTTATTTACACTGAGAGTAAAGTAAAAAGTAAAGTAGAGTGGTGCAATTGTGATCATCTTGAGAGAGGTCAAATTCTGACAATTTGCGGCAATGAGCCAAAGACAAGTGTACTTAGAGAAGCTAAGAAAAAAAATCCAGACTGGTGGTAATTAAGGAGCGCTAACAATTGCGATGTATTCAGGTGCGTGGGTTCGATTCCCGCTTAAGTCAGCTTGGGTTTTTTCTTTCGCGGTTTCTCTTACACTTGTCTTAAGTTCATTAAACCGTGACAGAGTTTACTTCTCTGAAGATGATTACACTGACCGAAATATGCAGATATTTCAATTAATAGTGGTGCATGTTTTGGTGAGATCAATCGACCAAGCCGCCACGAGACGTGAATATGCGAGCCTTTTGCTCGAGCGTTTAACGTGGCGGCCCGTTTGATTGACACTTTGTCTCTCCTCTAAAAACAGCCACTGTACACTAACGTGAATGCTCAACTTAGACGCTTTGCAATAATACGTTTAGTATCCCAAGAAGACCGGAAATATACAGTAAAGGGACTTCCGGCATGATGGTACACATTGTGTGACACCAAAAAGATGGAAAAATCAATAAACTTTAGCGTAGAGTGAAAGAACAGGGAACCCTCCTCTTTATCGTCTCCTTCCCAAGCCCCCACTCGCGCTTCGCTGCAGCCCCTCGTTTATCCCGATTGCCAGAAAGCAAAAAGGCAACCTGAATTGCCTGCGCATGACTAGTTGTTACGTGATTATTATAAATTGAAATTTTTTTCAGGAGATGACGCTGAAGTCAAGCGAATCTTCCAAAGCAAGACCCATGATAGGTTTATAAGGTACGAGCCACAGTAGCACAACTGTTGTTAGAATACGTGTTTTTTGAGTTGTTTCCTTCCTCGTGCAACTGTATAGTATAAGCGCACGTTTTTATATAAAACAACAAAAAAATAATGTAACAGCAGACCCTATGCACAAATGGCGGCGGTTCAAATATTTTTTGTTTACATTCAAACTCAAATTTTTTAGTGCAACTAGCCTCATTTTGCGAAACGCATTCTTTTGAAAGTTAAATAACAATAATAATAATAAAAATAAAAATAATTAATATAAACAAAAATAATAAAAATGAAAATAATAAGATTGTTAATGATAATAATCATAGGAACAATGATAATAAAATAATAATAATAATTAAATCATAAAATAATGATGATATATGTTGAATGCGTTTTCGCATTGCATTTGTAACGTTTAAATTTTCGCTTTTTTAAATGTGTAGAAGGAAAAATCAGCACCACAAAAAATGTAATTACAGAAAGTTATACATTCTGCAGTTTTTATCTTGTATCTTCCTGCTACGAGCAATTTACTTTCAAACTTAGGTATTTAGAAGCAAGTTTCAAGTACGCCTTAATTTGGTGAGAATTTTGATGGTTTGTTTTCATTTTTGCAGCACTTTGACTGTTTCACAACTATATACAGAAATGAGCGAACAACTAGAATACCTGAATAGTCGTCTGGATGGTAAGACTTATTTTGAAACTGGTAACCATGACAACTAATGACGTTATGATTCCGCCTAGTTTGAATTTACAACAACTGTGAGTTAAACTTGTCTTGATAGCGCCTGGAGAACCGGCCAATATCTCCTCTCACACATTGAGTGTGAGTTTCGCGCATTTAAATATATACTCAATACCAGAAAGCAGAGCCTTGTATGATAATGTAAGATTCAATAACGACGCATAAACTTTTTTTAACCCCTAGCTATATATCTATTTTTGTCATACTCATCTATCAATTTCCTAATGTATTTAATTAATACCAAAATACAACACACAAACAGGAATCAATTTTTAATTGGGAGTTTTTAAGGTCATCTGTTATGAAATACAAAATCTTCTTCTTACAAAAAAGAACGAATGCAACTCCTTTTTCAGTTGAAAGACAAAAGGCTGTTGAAATGATGCATCTTAACGAAGAAATCGCCTTCCTTAGAGAGAACATACGTCAAGACAAGTAAGATACTTTAATATTGTTTTTGTTTAGCAGCAAAATTGTGTTTTTAATATGTAGACGAATGCGAATAATTCATGTATATACCAATTTTCTTTAACTAATATGTGACATACACGATTCATTCTCCAGTTTCAGTCGTTCTCTTTGAGTATAAAAAAGCAACAAAATGCTTTTATAGGTTTTTGAAAAAATCATTCCCATTTCGTTTTTTTTAAAAAGAAGAACTTACTGCGTGAAAAGGCACCGTTTTCCTCGCCCTTGTTCGTTTCACTAATTTTAGCAATATCTCTTCTCGGTCTCCCTCCCCCCATCCCCCCGCAAAAAAAAAACCCTAAAATGTTTTGTTACCCTTTACAGGCTGCAATGTGAAATAGACAGTCGATACGAACAAAGCAAAACTACAGAATACATAGCAAGGAAGTCCATTGCAGATTATCCCAAGGTACGTAACCATCACGTCTTGCTGCATGCTGGAAGGTCAGCAACCAACATTGGCAGTACAGGTGTATCCATTCCTTTCTTGTATAAATACTGATGAAAAACCAAAGTTTTTACTTTTACTAAAAAATTATATGAAGATACTATGTTTGTCTTCACATGTGAGGATGTTGGTGTCGCAATGGTTACTAACATTGCTAGCCAATCACAAGAGTGCTTTTCACTCAGGAGCGCGTCCAGCCCAGTCCAGTTCTTTAAAAAAATTGTGTTTTAACGCAGAAATTTCAGTATCTATAAAAAAAAAAACCAGAACATTACACGGCCGAGTGTGGTCAATAATTTTAATTTTAGTGCTAATGTAGTCTCTCACGAGTGAGCAAAGTAAACGAACAAGTGAAAAATTCGTATTCCCAAGCGGCCATGTTTTATCTTCTATTTACTACAGTACCTGTTCTCTGAAGAAACAAAGCAGATACTAAAAGAACCAAAGTTTAATGTCTGGGAGTGGGAGCCAAATGAGGTAAGAGAAATATTTCAGAGATTCCAGCCCGCACTTATTATTCCTAATGCCCCAGAGTCATTTTGCCTTCCTCAAGCTAGAGCTTATTAAGAAACTTCCAATACCAGATTTTCTGGTCCAAAATTATGGAACTCCATTGAAGAATCTATTAAAAACATCAAGTACATTTTCTTTAAAAAAGAAACTCAAACAACTGTATGTATTGGCTAATTGACAGCTTTCTTTTCATTTACTTTTTTTTATTGATTTATATTTTCTATTCAAGTTTTTCTATACTTACTCTGATTTTTTTGCTATTTATTGCACCTAAAATGCTTGCAACTGACATTTTATAAAACTACAGGCAGGCGTATTGTTCATCCTTTGAAGGCTCCTGCCTGTAGAAAGCACACACTGCCACTCGACCTTGTAATTTTCCTGTACAGGGTCGCCTGTTTTAAGAGCGAAAATTATGAATAATATTTCAAATTGTAAATCTTAGTGCAAATATATATATTGTTATTGTTGTAGCGAAGGGGTTGCCGCAGAGGTAAGATCTCTGCTTCCCAATCCTGAGATTCCCGGTTTGATCCCCGGCCTGCTCGAGGGTTGAATAATTGGACGACCTTCTTTCCCGCTAAAGGCCACTCAGCTTTCCATCCTTCCGAGGTCGGTAAATGTGTACCAGCATCCATGGACCGCTTCGAAGTGGCTGCCTGAGGCGCCTATATGCTTCCGGTCCGCTGGGGGTAAACTGATCGTTGTAAAGCGCCTTTGAGCATTCATTTGGAAAAGGCGCTATATAAATGCACCACTTTAACGTTTTTTTTTGTTTGAACTGTGATTTGCTCAGGTGTTATCTTTCAAATGATATTCTTGAGAATGTTCCAGTTATTTTGAATACGGCCTTCTCCAATTTCTTTCATCAGATGCGCAGCTTAATTGAGTTCATGTATTTTGATTTGGGCCTGGTGGAAGAATTCAACATCTCTCCTTCCATACTCAAGAGGTGGATGGTGAGTATTGCCGGCTTTAACAACTGTAGCATCAACTGTTCAGGCTTAATTGAGTTCATGTTTTTTTACATGGGCCTGGTGGAAGAACTTTTAAACATCTCTTCTTCCATACTCAAGAGGTGGATGGTGAGTATTGCTGGCTTTAACAACTGTAGCATCAACTGTTCAGGCTTTATTTAGAAGGCATTTTCCGTGTTTCATATTCTGTTGGAAACACTTGGCATTGTTAGGAGAACACGAGAAAACCTTTTTCAACACTACTGGAAACCTAACATATGACTAACATATGACAAACATATAAAAAGCATATGACTAACATAGGACACATATTACCGAAATGTACACTTTCAGTTTTGCGAAATTTAGAGCAAAATGAATTTTCTACGTATAGTTCAGCAAAACTATGACAAATATGATAAACATGTGACAAAATCTAAGTGAACATATGACAAATGTGACACGAACATTTTCAAAGATGAAGTCATATGAGTCATATCCATTGTTTCTGAATAGTTTTGTGTTTTTATATGACACATATGAAATACCTTAGAAATAGGGCGAAGTGATACATATGACATAGATAACATCAAGCAAATGTCGTATGTGTCATATTGCCTACTTCGTAAATACTTTGGGGCATGCATTGACCAGGTGCAAGTATCATGAGCTTCGGGTATGACATACATATGACAGTTTCAAGAATATATCTCTTGCATTATATATGCAACAGAGTATGGGAACACAACACGGAAAATATCTTCTAAAGACTTTATAGAATAATAACAACTGATGACGTCATTCATGATTTCTATCCAGATTTAGAAAATGGTCCTCGGCCAACCGGAGAGCGCGTTTTACTGAACTTGTTTTGTAAAGCCATTTTGAAATCACTTGCTGTTCCTACATAACGATTGAATTCTTTGTAATCATTTGAAATCACTTGTGATTTTCCACTCAGATACGTACGAAACTACATCCGGAATACGAGTGGTTCCACAGCCCCACTAATAACGACATCGCTGACGCCTTTCTTAAATTTTCTTTGCTTTTTTCTGTGTTTTTTGTTTTGTTTTCCAGCGAAACACTCATAGTTATATTTATCGCTACGCACGCGCACTTGATCGTGAAATCTCTTTTTTCCACTGGAAGATAAGCTTTATATATCTAGGACGTTGACAGCAAAAGGGGTCCTTCTATCGTTTGGTAAAATCTGGCCGATTGAGTGTTTTTACGCGTGCAATATTTAAAATCCCCATAAGACTCAATGCTAGAAATTCTGAAATCCCATTCCATAGACTAACAACCCTGGAAAATACTTGGTAACTCAAATTTACTTATTAATAAGGTTTAGACTTTCAAGACTTGAATGGAACTTAATAAAAAAGCTGAATCAGCTTCAGTTTTGCTCTAATGTCACGCTACATTTCTATGCTGGTTAGGTTTTTTTCACTGACCACACACATAGTAGGATAGCTCTTCAAACTAACTCAAATGATAGACTAGAGGGATTGAATCGAGCAAAAATTAGACAAAGTGCTCACACGAAATGCCGTAAGCCGAGTTTTTTCACAGAAAAAGCGAACTTTTGGCTTTTGCGCAGGCCCGTATTGTCAGTGAAGTATTTTTTGGATGTTTTTTAAAGCTAGTTTCTACCAAGTATTGTTTAATTCCTAACTCACCCTTTGATTGATACAACCATCTAAAGAGGCGTACTTGAAGTAGTTCGATTACTCTTTTAATCATTCGATTCCTTTTAGTTCAACAAGACCCTTGTCCTGTTATTTGCAATTGTTTGCATATTTTCGCGCTAGCATGTAACATCGTCTGTCCTCTGGTCTTGACCTCTTTCTTGATTGTGGTTTCAAAACTTTACACACGCGGCAAGCAAGTTCAATACTGAACTCACTAGATTATCTATTTATTCAAATGGAGACAACCAGTTTCTAACTGAACTAAGTGTCATACAATTATGGGCACATCTGGTACATTTCTAACAATGGCGTTTGTTGCAGATGTGTGTTCAGGCAAACTACAGAGAAAACCCCTTTCACAACTTTCGACACTGCTTCTGCGTTACACAGATGGTAAGTTCAAACAGACTTTGTTGGTGGACATAGAGTGTATCATGAACATACACCTACATATGATTCGTGCAAATACTTTTCTTCTTGTATATAAAAACTTCTTCAATGACACCGTTTTCTCTGCCAAACTGTTTATTATTTTTTTTATTGACTAAGATCTAGCAAATAGAATTCCATTTTCTGCATAATAGGACTGAGTAATAACACATTTGTGGTCATGAGGCGTTATGCTCTTCTAGATTTTCCATGCAAGTACTGTTTTTGCCATCTTTTTGTAACAGAGTGCTGTCTTGAGTGGCATATGTGAAAATACAACATACAAAAAGAGTAAGGCCTTGCCACTAGAAATTTTGGGTTATTTAAAGGCTCTGCCCGAATTGCCCTTAAAATTCCACGACGAATCGGGGGATGAACCGGAATATTGGAATATGAATAATCGCATATTTTTGACCTCGGAATATGAATATTCGCAAATTTTTGGCCTCAGAACACGAATATTTGACTATTTTGACCTTGGAATATGAATATTAGGCCAGCCAGACCAGGGAAGATTGTTTGCCTTTGGATGATGAATGTTTGCAAAGTATTCCCAAATGAATACGCATGCTCTGGTTTGAAATATTCCGCTTCATCCCCCGAGCGACGAAACTCCTAGCTGATCCTGTAGCCAAGCTGGTTATAGTTAACGTAGATCTGTTTCATAGGTCGTGGGTTCGAACCCCATCAGTGCACCGAGACCAGACTTTTTTTCTCTCTCCTTTGTGTGGGTTTAAGGGTTCTAGTTGATTCTGTAGATCGGCAAAACTTAGATTATTCTCCGCTTCCACTGGCAACTCTTCCCTCGAATCTATACAAAATTATTGTTATCGTTATTGTTGTTTTTGTTAATGTTATTATTGTTTTTGTTATCCTTAGCAGTATCACAAAGCAAAATTAAAAGAAAACATAATAAATTCGTACCATAATTAATACCACCCACTCGGAGTATCATCTGATTTTTTTTTTCACTTGTACTTTTTTCTTTTTATTTTGTTCTTTTATTACTGTATATTATCGCCTACTTTGTAATACTGTAGTATCTTGTATATGTTAGCTTTGTTGCCATCTACTTTATTATATTAATTAATCTACATGACCAGTCACTCAGCTAGTTTAGCTCTTTATAGTTATTCTGGGTGACTTTTACCTATCTCGTTTACTGTGAACCTATTATTGTAAATTTCATTCTTAAAAATGGTAATAAAGTTGACTTGACATCACTATTGCCCGGATTTTCGTAATTCTGTATGTGCATCAAAATATTTTTTTTTGCCATTTTTTGATGACATTTATTTATACTCCAGCCGAAAGGTTTTTTTTTACATTTTGATCTGTCTTTGGGCCAAAGCACTTGTGTAAAATGCAAATCTGATCTCAGCTTCAACTCATTTTGTTGCAGATGTACGGAATGATACATTTATGCAACCTGAATGAACTGCTAACGAAGCAAGACTTGCTGATCTTGATGACTGCTTCTGTTTGCCACGATTTGGATCATCCAGGATATAACAACATGTATGTTATTTTAGTTATTTCGTGCACTATTCGATAACTATGGTTATAGAGTATGGTAAAAACGGCATTTGATACTGTTAATTTATTTTTTATTATATGGCTGAGAAAGTTTTCTCTGTGATTGCTTATATTCAGGTATATAACTTACTCTACGAACTAGCCACCGAAGTTGATATGGCATATATACAGGGAGCCCACGCGCTTTATCTGAATGAAATGAAACTGTTATATAGTTTTTAGCTGAAACAAATGATTTTAGTTTTCATAAACAGTTTTTAAAATGGCTGGTTATATTATTACGATCTTATGTAAAGCGCCTCCGAACTTTAAGGAAAAGGTGCTATAGAAACATAATTTTATTATTTATTATTGCGTTCTCCTTACGTCGAACGCAATCCTAATCTGGAGTTGGATGGTCTCCCTGTGTTGTACAAGCCAAGAAATTTTGAGGTTTTTCGTTCGTGGACTGCCATTTGGACGCCCCTCTTTGTTTTTGCAGGGGCCAGCCTCGTTTTCGAATCTGGCCGACCACGTGATCGACCTTTGGTCGTCAACTCGTTTTCGTTTGAATAATATAAAACACAATATTGGAATTCTTATTGGACAATAAATTAAAAAAGGATTCCAACAGTAAAACATGGTCGCTGTTAACTTTTCTTATGGAAACCACTAACAAAGATGTCGAACGCACTTTGTTAATCGGTGATTACTTCTAGTTATTATGATTGCCTTGTACGAGATCTTACTTGCCTGTGCTTACATCAGTAAGCTGAGCCTTGTTGCCTATCTATTCCAATGTACGAGTAATATAAATTGAGTACCCAGATAATGAGATACACATCCTACTTAGTTTGCGCAATTCTTGGTGAAATCTATCTATAAAAGCCTGCGTCGGGCTCTAAATCTTTTCCTGCAATGTGCTTTAAATCTTTGCCTTCTTTTCAATTCAAATTCAACGGTTTAATCTTGTACTAGACACAATAAAATGCGTTGGTATGCAAGCTAGCCATCAAAGTTGATATGTTATAATTAACAACATTTGAATTACGGTGAATCTGAAATGGTAAAAACGATAAATCTGAAATAGTAAATTGCATTTCATTGGTATGCAAGTTCATGAAGAGGACAATGTAGGAAATTTTCTAAACCTAGCATAGCAATTTACTGGCTTGAAAAATAATTGGCTAGGCCAACTGAGCGCTATTTTTCAGAGCTACTGACTAAAACGATGGCAATTCTTTTTCATAAAGTTTTCGAGTTATCACTGGTTCAAAAATTAATAAGATGAAAGATTTGATTTAATTTTAAAGTCCCTATCAAGCTTATTTTTTCACTTTTAAATTAAAACTGTTGTTGTCTGTGAACTCAAATTTCAAATAACCAAAGATAATTTCCACGTCCAAGTTTGCTTTTTAATCTCAAAAAGAACGGAATGAAAACTTTGACTGAGCATGCCGGGGACTGGTAACCTGTGACAAAGCAGCAGTGAGTTGTGTAGTTTTATTCTAGAATATTCATTTCTAATAAAAAAACATCATAGAATTTTTATTTCAAACATTTACAAGGGAATAATTCATTGATTAAAGTCATAACAATGTGACTATTGTAGCAATAATTGAATTTTTTGAGATAAAAAAGATTATCTTTGCTTCATGCCTCCTGCTATGTCATATGCCTTCTGCTACGTCATCATTGCACGCTTCAAGTCTAAAAATGTAACAGGAATGGCGAGAAAAGGTTTTATTTTCGAGAATACTATTCTCAATGGGTTCTACTTTTCATCTGGAACTTAAAAAAATTAGCTTGACAGGGATTTTAGGTATCACTAATCAACGACTTTTCTTTAGAAAATAAAATCAAGACACTGGTCATGTTCTTTGGTTGCTAATCATGTTCCTCACTTGGCCTTGAGACAAACCTTGTGTCTAAAACATGATTCTGTTATCCAAACATACATCTAGGTACCAAATCAACGCAAGAACTCAGTTATCCATTCGATATAACGACATATCACCTCTAGAAAACCATCATGCAGCAGTTGCATTTGATATTCTTGCCCAGGTATGGAATAATTAAAACCAGATAGGACATGTTTATTATTTTAATGTCAATTTTTTTGCCTTTCTTATTCAGCATAAAAGAGACGCTTGAAGAACATAGGGTCATTCAGTGCTTTATCGACTATTCCCGTTAGCAGTTTTAGTAGAACCCAAGAAACAATTGTTGAATAAACAAAAAACACGAACACAAATTCCAGCGACCTTTGGTGCTTAAGACTTCCTAACATTTACAGCTTATGTAAAGCATGTTTATCATCTGCCATCATGAAACGCAAATGTCGTCACATGCTAGAACTTAAATATACAAGTCTCTGTTTGAAGGTAGCTACCCAAACAAATCTATTTCTGCCACGTCGTAAAAAACTGGCCCAAATTTTGGAAGTTGAAGTATGCTGAGGACTGGAACCATTTAACGGTAATTTTCTATTCTTTTTGTAGCCTGAATGTAACATTCTTGCCAACGTAAACAGAGAAACCTTCAAGCGTGTCCGCCAGGTATCACTAAAGATTTTTTTGGTACCTAGATTTAAAAAAGTGCTCAATAGATAAAAGGCGAGAACATATGTAGTTCAACTTCAAGTGAAAAAAGGAAGAGAAAAGATTCATATGTTCGCTCCAATGTGAAATTTTGTTCTTTATGAGTTATTGTTTGCGCCGAAATGAGCGGGAAAAACAAAGATATACTGACGTCAGCGATATCTTCACTAGTGAGGATAAAGAAATATGCCACTCTTATCCCGGATGTAGTTTCGTATATAAAATATACGAGTGGCGTAGTTTATAGCAAAACACTCATATCTATCTTATTTCTGTGTTAAGCAATTTCACTTCAGTCACGATTTTGTGTAAAAATTGAGTACACTGGAGAAAAATTCCAAGATTTCTTGCATCCATCATCTTGATTTACCAGCTTCGACAAAGTAAAGAGGAAAAAAGGATTGCTCGTAGTCTTAAACTAAAGTTCTGACAAAAAAAGAAAACTTCGGCAAATGATAAAATCTTTAGTTTCTAAAATTAAGAAATTTAATGAAAGATAAGTGGCTTCATTTCCGGTGATATGAACTGTGGGATAAAGGAGCTCAACTATCTACCTATGAACTGAGCAACTTGTACCATTTTCAGGAGATCATTATGTTGGTTCTGGCAACTGATATGGCTCGTCACAGCGAAATAGTTGAAGGTTTCAAAGGAAAGCTTGAAAACTTTGACTTTAGTAACAACGAGCACCGTGATTCAGTAAGTAAGCCATTTGCTTTAAAGGAAAATCTTCCTTTTTCTATTTTAGCTAAATAATCCGCCACAATATCCAAAAATTGTTATAATTGTTGTTTTGATTGTAATTGCGATTGCGATATAAGAGTAAGAGTTAATGTCAACTATTGATTCTTTCCTTTTTCACCAGCTGAAGATGATGCTCATAAAATGCTGTGACATCTCCAACGAGGTGCGCCCTACAGAGGTTTCCGAGCCGTGGGTTGATTGTCTGCTGGAAGAATACTTCATGCAGGTAACGATAAAATTACTGTAATTTTGATATAAAGCTAGCGGTTTTGTAACTTTAGAACGTTGTTAATATTGCAAATGTTCCTCGTGGCAATTGTATCACATATTTTGTAAAACTCAAATTTTTCTATAATTTTAAGAAACATGTCTTTGCGTTTTTTAGTTTTTGTTAATTTCCAAATTTCTAACTAGAAATGCCTTTTATTTTCTGCATTGTAGAATACAGGCGAGTTACATAAACAACAAAAACACATTAGTCAAGAAAAAGCAACACAATTTGAAAACACCTTTAACCCTGAAAGGCAATTTTAATTTTTTGGGGATGAAAACGTGCTGTTTTACCGATTGCCAAAAGCTTTCCCACAACTGTTCTTTGATTAAGTCACACGGTGATGACGTCCTCACAGAAAATGACGAAACTCGTCGCTCGTCTTCTGCATGAAAAAATGGCTGGAAATTAATTATTCGTTTACTTTAAAATTCAGTAGTTTCTCTATGAAATTCATCTTCCAAATTATTCATAGTTGTTTTAAAAGTTTTTAAAACAAATTTACAAAACCCGAAACCTAGGCCGATGGCAGCCATTTTGGATTTTTGGAAGTGGTTGACATGGCAACATGATTAATTTTTTTGATAACATGATGAGTAAGTTGATCATGTGCAACTGCCTTGCTAAGCGAAATGTCATTATTCCTATCTGTTGCAACATTTGGTGTCGTCAGTACTAGTTTTGGAGTTTTGACTTTTTTGCTGTTGATACCATGGAAACCACCTAAAGATTACGTGGCTTAAATATAAGATAATTAGACACTTATAAATTTTGATTACAAATGCAAACATTTTTACATCGATTTTATACCGATTAGAAAGGTATCATTGAAGAACATCGATTTTACACTTGGTAACGTTACTTTTGTGCTACGGGTTGCCACGGAAACCAATTAAGTGCAACGAGACTACACTATGTCTTGATTAAAAGTTTACTTGGGAGGTCCGATTGACCCATACCTTCGTGTACGTAACTTTTTATTCTTCTTATGTTCCTGGGTTAACATTTATAGAAATAACGTTAGTAATAATAACGACAGATTTGACCCATATGTGGAGTTGTGTGACTACATTAAGCCAACTTCTGTAACGCATGGTCATGAACTTTAGAATGTTGGCTTCTTTTACTGTCTTTTGGAGATTGAAATATGATCTGAATTGTTTCACAAACAAGCAAAGTATTTATCATTTCAGTTTTGTTGTGACTGTGATTGTTATTAGCAATATGTTTGTTGAAATTTACAGAGTGACCGTGAAAAGGAAGAAGGTATGAATGTATCTCCTTTGATGGATCGGGATAAAGTTACCAAGCCGAAAGCTCAAATTGGTTTCATCAAACTGGTGTTAATACCCCTGTTTGAAACACTGAGTAAGGTATGCGTGCCATTGGCGAGTTTCTGCTGACGTCATTGCCTACATTCTTTCTCATTTGCATCCAATTTAGTTCGGAGAAAGAACCAAGATGTTTATTAAGATTATTAAGACGTATTTTTATCTTTGTTCTTTCGCCGACCTAAGTTGTATACTATTGAGGAAGAATGTAAACAATGGAATTGGAAATTTTTGAGTGGTGATTTCTTCTTTGAAATTTTATTTATAGAACTTAAAAGAAAGCTTAGGAAATTAAATAAGTGACCAAAGTTTCGGTTCTATAAATGTAGTTTCAAGGAAGAAATCACTACTCAAAAAATACAAAATAGCTGGAGGCAAAAACAATGATGAGCCATACGCTCTTTGTAAAATTTCCAGTTTTTAAAAACCACGTCATAGAAAGTTTACTCAGCATGTCAATCTCATGTTTTCAGAGAAAGTTTGTTTTTCAGAAACATTTCATTAATCAGAAGCTTTGTTTCTGTAGCTGAATTAGAAAGAAGAGTGCGTATGCTAATGAGGCAAAAAATGTAAACAAAACCTTGCCAGTACAATCTATAGTAAACAGTTAAATGACATTTGCGGTGCAATCGGATACCTTAACCACGTGCGTTAGGATAAGATCAGTATCTATAGTTAATGATTTTATAGTGTAGCAGCTAGTTACATGAGAACACTGAGGCAAAATCTATTTGTGGGTCGTGGATATCGTTTGATGACATTACTTTAATCTCGTTGCCATAACGCAATGCACAGTTGCGAATGATCACTTAAAGGAAAGAATAATCCTGCGAGAAAATCGTACATGTAAGTACATTATTAGATTCTTAAAGTGCCTCGGATTCGGTAGACCTTAAAGTAAATTCGTTCAGTGGCTTGGCCGACCCTATCTAACGGTTAGTAACTAGTGTTAAACGACAGTTCGGTGAAACTAACGTAAGCTAACTACAGCATTTTTCACGAATATAGTAAAGGACAACTCGGACGTAATTCGGTAAAAATAACGGTCAATAGTATTGAATACTAGCTGCCTCACTACGAATCATTAACTATACTGACCTTTACCTAGCGCACGTGCCTTAAACGAGTTGCAGTTTTTGCTCTTTTAATGAACTAAGTAAGCGCTAATTGTATGTAGTTTTCCTATTGATTACACTCCCATATTACTTAACAAAGCAGAGAAAGTGTGTATTCGTACATAAGCGTTACATTAGTAACTTCTAATTTTCAATGACAGTTCTGTTTGGGTTAGCTTTTTACACAGATTGATGAAGTAATGATTGCTCCTTTATGGCAAGCCTACGAGCATTACGAGAAACTGAGGTCAAAAGAAGAGAGGATTAATCGGAGGAAAGAAATCGTTTCAAGCGTTTCTGAAAACGCTGCAAGTAACCTTCACAAAGAGAAACCCAAGCGCTCAATCAGTCGTAAAAGCACTCTTCGAAAGTCTTTAACACACATCCGGAAAGGTAAGCCAAGCCATCACGAAAGGAAAGGGTCAAGCAATGAGCTGGTAAAGAAGTTTAACACTCAAAAAAACGAGGAACTAGAAGCTAGGCCAACCAAAGGGTTGCATAGCCAAAGCTTAAGAGAGCCTGAGAGACAAGAAATTCAAGATCTCCAAAATCAAAAGGTAGGTGAAGAGAGCGTAAACCAAAACAAACAAAACGAGAGTGAAATCGAAATAAAAAAAGAGTTGAATGAACCAAGTAGCCAGACTCCAGAAGGTCGACATAAAGTTGAAAGGAAAACCAGCAAAACGACTGATGAACAAGAAAGTCATTACGCACAAGATCAGAATGAAGGCGGAAAGAACGTTGAAACAAATCTTGATGAACAAGACAGTGGAAACCAAGAAGCTGAAGAACAAGAAGATAGCGCAGATGATGAGGTGATGGACCAACAAACTCTGGCTTGTCAGCAAGAAGCTGAAACAGAACATGAAGTTGTACCAAACAACGAAATAAAAGAAAATTATGAACATCAAAGTATGGTTGAAGAGAAAGTGGATATTGAGGAAGATGGAGGCGAAGACACAACCTCACAATCTAATGAAGAAGTTAAAAAAGAAGCTGAAAATAAGAGAAACAGCCATGTTGAGCAAGAGCATCAGGAACATAGATTAGAAGAAAACAACAATAACCAAGAAAACCCATGTTCACAAACACAAGCCTGTGGTAAAGATAACCTAAGCGAAGAAAGGGTTCAAGATTCATGTAGTGAAGGCAGTAGCAATGCGGATACCGTGCAACGCGAAGAAGAAAACCAGGTACGTTTTGAAGTTTGAAGAACATCGTAAGATGAATTTGATCGGGAAATAAGAGTTTGGATAAAATATTTTGAATGACAGTTTAAGGTATAGCTGTCTTGGAACTGTCCTTGTACCTCTTGATTACTGAAGCCACGAAGTAATTAAAGTTTCTCTCCTCTTACACTCATTTGTCACCTCCAAATCTCAATTTTTTACAATGTATTGTTTTTTTCTTTTCTTTTTCTCTACGTATTTTTTTCAGCACAGTCTTATGAAATTGTGAACTGAGTTTAAGAGATATGACACAGCATACTCCAAAGAATGTGGATGGACTAAGTTAAGCACAACGTTGCCACAACTTTCTTATCTTTTGTAGAAGATTGCATGGCTTTCTTTTAGGTGCTGAATGTTTCATATAGCTACATAGCTGTAACATGATAGGCGAGTAAATTGCCATAATTTGCCACATTTCTATTTGTATTCCTTCTTTAAACAGAATGAAGAAGAAAGCGACGCAGACGAAAAGTCGGAGGACCAAAGCAGTTATTCTTGAAAGAGTCTTAAGAATTGAACAAAAAAGTTTGTCCAACCAATCTTATATGTGCTTATTTGTTTATTTTTTAGGTAGAACGTACAACTCAGCAATCATATGCAGTTTACTGAAACTAAGACCGAATCATTATTTTTTCAGATATTTCGTTGCAACGTGCACTGCAATCTGTGATGAAATCTTTTCAAAGACTTTTTTAATACAAGGGATTTTAAGTAGCAAGGACAGAAAACATTTTAGTTTCCCCTTTTCAACCATGTTTGGTTCGTTTACCCTCTTTTTTGTCCTAGTGACATTTTATGAACAGAAAAGGATTTTAGCTCCCTACATAAAGACAAAAGAAGATTGAAATGATTTTCTGAGTTATCATTCGCGCTGTAGTAAGCATTCAAAACTAAGCTTTTCGCGTCGTAATTTTGAAGACGACGGCGTGCAGGGGAGCAGCACGGTGCAT
>JANVCF010225374.1:1634-16909 GCA_025388745.1 Hydrozoanthus gracilis
TTGTCTTGCTTTCCAGCAGTTCTTTCTCTTTAAGTAGACTGAAGTCGGAAGAACAAACTTATCTTTTGAAAATAGTGATGAAAAATTTAGTTTCGGGTTTTTCTGTACTTATATTTATTATTAAGATGTTCCTACGATTTGCAGTTTCTAGCTTATGCGTTACAGTTTTGCTGGTTAAACGTGCGACTTGCAAATTACCATTTTTAGTTTGTAGTATTTCCTATCTAGTATTGGTTTTCGTTATTAGTATTATTTCAAATTTACCCCACAAAACTCGAAAAATACCTTGAGTTATTTCAGCACTGTTCAAAGTTGAATTATTTTATTTTTAACAATACTTGTCAAAGACTTTTTGCAAGAAAGGAATCGAGTCGTACAGCTTGCTTGTTGAACTTTCTGGTGTATTGAAAAAATCAAAATTTAAGAAAAATATTAGGAAAATCTTCTTCCACTTCATTTGACTAAAAAAATAGTTCCTTTTTTAGTTTTTTTTGGGGTAATGCATGATATTGCAAGAAACGGAAGTGACTTACCTCGTTCAAGGACGCAGTGTGGCTCCTTTCCCTTCGAAGTTACAAATAAAACATGTCTTAGAAGGAAAACTCGTTTGAGTTTTAGATTTGAAACAAGTACTTCATCACCCTAGCAATCTGGAAGGAAGTTCAAAACTTCATTTTTAATCCGGAATAGTTGGAGGAGGAGTTAATCCGTGGGTTCACCGACGACATTTTTCCCAAGACGATTTCCAGTGATTATTAACTGCGAAGCATTTCTTGTTTATTCTTTAATGTTCAGTTAAAGATCGAAGCTCATGCAGTAAGGTTCGAACACGCCCCAAACGAACGGCCCTCAAACGATTTTCGTGTAAAATCAAACTGTAAGAAAATGTAACTTATCAAATTGTCTCACTCTGTTACTGTCCTTCAAATAAAAATCGATGGCCTAAAGACTATATCCTACCGAAAAAATTTTTGCGGGTGCAAAACATTTTCGGACGGATTTATATTTGGACAAACTTTTTGTCCGAAATTAAACTCGCCCAAAATTGTTTGATGTTAAATGTACCCTCATGTAAAACGCTTTTTCGACCAACTTAAGCGCGCGTGAACTATAGGACTTGTTTCATGATAATTATCAGCTTAAAAACATGATTTAGAAAAACTGTTCCGGCTGACTCTGACTAACAAAAAGTGCTCAACGTTGGTGGGTGAATGGAGCGCATTTTTATGCTTGCCATTATATCATGCCATCCTTAAAAACGTGCTATTCATTTCGGTATAGGAAGTCCTGAATACGAGGAAGAAGGCCCGGCGAAGAGCGTGTCTCAGTTGGGTGTCTGAGTGAAGAGCGAAGACCCACCCCCCCTCTTCCCCACAGTGTCACGTGGACCCAAAACTTCAGTGTACCAGCAGCTTCTATATACCACCACAAGAAGACAGGAGTAAAAACGGGGCAGGATGTTACGTTGTTTGCTGGATATGTCGCAAATCACCAGCCAGACACACGAACACGTGTGTTAGCTTCAGCCCAGATCAAGTGCCTATACGTCGCCATAATACAGCAAATCAAATCCATCTAGATCGATCTAGATACGGTGCCACCACGGCGTCCACAGGCTCATTAAAGCACTGAATGGAACTGGACAGGGCAAAGTGTACTGAGGTGTGCCTCTCAAGACAGAGAGCGCGGAGGTGAGATGCTATAGAATTGATATATTTAACGTAGGGTTTTTTTTAAATGTCTGTTAGGTTTTGCTCAGTTTTACATATTTTTTTACATAGAATTTTCTTTAATCAGAAAATTTAAGGCATGACGTTCTAGCTTGGTCTTACTTGACGTTGTGCAGAGTGCTTATGAGGCAGCATATTCTTGTAAAACCAAGTTGTTGTTATAGATACAATGGCGGTTCATACTCACAGAAAAAAAACGATGAGCTGAATAACTTTCTTGTTTGTGATTGAACTTCAGTTAAAGTTTATAGAGCAACGCTCTCAGAACAGTTTACTGCTATCACACTCGCTTCAATTAGCGTTGGATGATTTGAGCGCAAGAAATTTCGAGAAGACGTGGTGACCACAGGGATCCCAAGCTCCGAAAAGGTTGCATCCGCAACGTTTTCAGTTGTTCTAGTAGAGAACCTGACACGCCTTGAGGCAAAACGATGTGCATTCATTCTCGGGGGGTCTCATTTGAATACCAAATCGCCTTCCAATAGACAATGGGATATCGCTAACAAGTTCTGCTTTTAGATGCATTGATCTTGACTGGCCTCAGTGTTCGGCCCTTGCAAAACATTAGGCTTTATAAAACAGGATTATGGCATTGTGCACAATACATCTGTTCGGCGAGAATATGTACATATATGTACAATAGCTAATTACGGTCGGAATCTGTTCTGTTGTCTGTTTGTAATTAATGGCTAGATAACTACGTTGTCGTTCTAAAATCAGAGAGAAACAGTCACTGAATGATAGATTTCGAGTAACAACCTTGAATTAGATTACACGAACAAAACCCGTTGTTCTTGATCTCCTGCTGTTTAGACATGACCACCTGAGTCGTTTGTACAGTCAAAACTGCAAAATGGCAAAGCTCGCAAAATTCTGGCCAGCTCAGCGAATTAACATAATTGACTTTGTTAGTTTACACTGATTTTGTGATCACCGCAATAGAAACACCAGGTTGGCTAAATTGAACCGGCATTACGTTTGTTTGAAACTGCGGGGAAATTGTGACACTGCGCGCAACAAACTAAACTGAGACACCTTTCACATAAGAGACATAAGGCAAAATTCAAAAGATCAAAAAGCCACTCGCGGCATATTTTTCCTCATTAGATACTACTTTCATCCACCTCCTACAAAAGTTATCCGACAATTCCGTCGGTAAAACCAGTGGTTTCAAAAAAATTCTGAGTAGGAGTTGGAAAATAATGAAACGTAAGAGGAGCTTTAGGAGGGCCGAAGGCCCGAGCCTTTTAGGGGGATATCGAGGCATCTAGGGCGGTATCGGGGTATCGAGTGCACATCAGAAACCATGCACCCCCTTCCCCATATCCATCCTTTTCAGCCAACAAAATAAACTGTGTATTAACAACGTATATTATCATCTTACTTAAAACAATCTTCTGGGTAATACACTCAACCCCCAATGCGTATATTTTTTCATCCAAAATATCGACAGAGCGCGAGGCGGTCATTTTGAAAATTTGTTCTCACGCCGGCACCTCGCGCGAAGTGATTATAGACATAGCCGGCATAATACGCGGGCCTCCACCAACAAGAACAGCGAAAACTATATAATAAGCTAGTTTGGATTTTCAGAAACACATGGGCGCGTCGAGATAAAATGAAATTTTCACCTAACATTAATGCATGTTTACACCTAAGCCTCGCTTTCGAATCACGAAAGTGTGAATATTTAAATAAACCAAATCCCCAAGCGTCCACAATTGAAAAGAATTCTTTCGTGAACTCGGTTTGCGCGTGCAAAATGCTCACACCGATTATTTGAATACCATCCCTGAATCTGCTTCATTGCGTTCCTTTATTTAAGTTTCAAGAAAATATATTCTGTTTTTGGAATTCCTAATTTGCTTATTACCTAATTAAGCCCACCGCACACTTGTGCGATAACATGCAATTTTGTCGCACGCAATCGAAATTGTTGTCGCACATTCACCGCACACGTTTGTGTGAAGATGCAATAATCTCCGACAAGGTGCACTCACTTTTAAGGAAATTAAATATGTTTGATCCATGCGATCAATATTGCATGCGATAGAAAGTGCGTCGCAGGCCCCGGCACACAGAAGCGAATTATGCTGCAATTTTGATTGCATCCGACGAAAATTGCATGCTATCGCACAAGTGTGCGGGGGGCTTAAGTAGTTTTACTGATGTATTTTAATGAGCTTTCCCAGAAAATTATAAAATTGTTTGCCTCTCGTACAAGTTCATATTGGGTAATTCTTAGTATGAGATAGGATTGTTAGAAACGCAATACTCGAGGTTGAAAACTCAATAACTATTGATACATGGTAACTCCCACAGACCGATTCATCGTTTTCGATCGGGATTTTGGAGACGCGAAGGCCGAAAAAATTTTAATGTATCGCCGCTTTCCAACTTCATACGCTGAACAGTGAAGGTCAAGTGAGTTGTTCATTAATGCAAAAACAGGAAAACAAGAAAAACTCTTTAGCAAAGGCAGTGTGAGCGTGTATTTCGTTTCTAACATTTCACGCACTTTCATGATCTTCTTTTATTTAAAAAAGGAAGCAAGTGATAGCTGAAAAAATTAAAGGGAAAAATTGATCTGAACTGCTTCTAACTTTTTTTTCGCGCCGAAATGTAGAAAATTTCCTAAGGTAGTGTGCGATCATTTATGCATATTTATGGTGAAATGAATCCGTGTTGTTATTATATAGCTCAGTATTACTTTCTCTCTGGCTTGTATTAAAGTTGAAACGCTGCCAACTGTTAAAACTGATAGAGTTATTGCCAGAGGCTCGTATTGGATGGAGCTCACACTAAAAGGGTTCTCGCAACCTTCAGGGTGGAGCTTGGGTTGGCGGTGTGCGCCGCCTGTTATCAATCTTCATTATTTGATTGCTTTTTTGTGTGCTGATCAATTTTTCACAGCATGTAAAAACAGCAAAACACTCGTTGTCTATTGTATTGTTAAGGAAACAGTTATCACTCTAAAAACAGTCTTCCTTTTCTCAAACCTAAAAAAACCTCCCGCTTATGACGAGATATAAAACGAAATTCATTCTTCAATACATAGCATTTTCCATAAATTTTTGTGTTACGTTCGTATCGTCTCTTTGTTCAACTGAATTTGTTTATTTTCTAAAATTTTACCTTGATTTATTAATATAATTTCCCAAGGGACCGAAGGACAATACAAAGTCAGTTAACGATCATGCAGGCATCGAAATCAGGACGAAGCAGGCATAGTAGTGAACTATAAAACGCGAAAAAAACGTTGATACATAATTGGGATATGGGGTTTGTTTGCTACCGAAACGTCAGATTTATGGTCGAACATCGCATTTCTAACAGCTCTTGAATCAATATTACCCACCGGAGAAAAAAATCAAGCCATGATTTAACAAAAAAATTAATTGTAGTTGCATGTGTAAGAACTTTAAGGACTTGTGGAAAGTTTCTATCACAAGACTGGAGTCGGAGTATTGGCTAGCAAGGAATTAACTTTCAGGCAAAAAAAGCTATCTATAAGTTAGTCATTTTGTCGATATGGTGTTACCGATATTGAGAGCTTTTCAAAACACGCTGATGTACGTTTCGTACTCGTAGGTTAATTGCTATTCCGTGAACCCGAAATGGTCAGTCAGCCGCAACCAACACGTCTAGCACTGAGTTTGGCGCTAAAGTACAAACTAAAAACTAAAAAAGTAGCTAGCTTCGCAAAAATTTATTATTTCAATTTTTTCATTTTAGACAATAGTAACAAAACAAAGACAGATCTATGGAGACACCGAAATGGACGGAGACTTGACTCCATGTCACTCATGTCACGCTTTTCCGTCCAGCTTGACTGATCTGCTGCTCTGGGGACTATAAAACCCGCCTCGATATTTTTCAAAAGAAAAAAACTTGTGTTGGTCGCTCACTAACGATTCCAACATTTGTCATTCCTCAGTATAACTAGAAATTTCGCAATAAACGACACACAATTTTCTTCAATCACGTGGTTCTTCGATATTTTGTTTATATCGCGCATCAAAAATCAAGACGGATGCGGTTACATTGAGTATACTTGCAGCGAATGGGGTGAAATATTATTTTCGTCAATGATTACAGCGCAAAGTGAAGTGACATAACTTGTCGTGGGAAGAAGAACAAACAGAGCCGCTGCTTTTGCGGCAGACGACTGAAACAACTTTTAGCCGTGACCGGCCGATAATGCCAGAATAACGAGGCATTGTCAAGTTTGCGCGCGTGCTATGAATTTATTTTATGATTAAGTTTCGAATTCGAAATTAAAAGCCATTTCGTCGGCGCTGCTAAAACACTGTGTGGTGGGACTGAACGATTCAAGTGTTTGAAGAGACGTTCGAGTGACAGGACTCGCCATTTATTATGGACAACTCGGTTTGGCATATTTAGCAAGGTTTTGTTTGTTTACACTAGGAATATTAATACATGCGCGCTGTTGCGCCAGTTTTACGGCACCCGAGAAGTTGTGGAGAGGAAAGCGGGAGAGTTTAGCTTTCCTGTACGAAAGATATCGAGAAAACTTACGTCATATATTTTTCCTGGCAGGTAGAGGTATACTTTGTGAGATATGTAAGCTGGTGTTAGATATTCTGCAGTTCAGAATGAACAGCGAGGTTTTGCCATGACGCTAACATTTCACGAAGTGGAAACGTGGCTTAACTGCCATCCAACTGAAGCAGAGGAATATTTTGTACGAAACGCCACCTCTCACATGGTGCGAAGATGGCTCCAAGAGAGAGCCACAGACAGAAGTTCCATGTGTGTTTGTGGAAAATCAAGATTTGATTCGAATTCAGAGCGGTTTGCGAAGGAGACTAATTTTAGCAACGCGGATAGTATTCAATCGAGTAACAGGGTTAAGTTGTTTCGTTTTAGCAGCACCGTTGATATTATAAACCCCGAAGAAAAAGCTGAGATTGAGAATGAAAAGTCAGATGAGCTCGGACAAAATTTATCTTTCACAACTCGTTGGAATTCTGAATCGCAAAACCTTCAGCGACAATCGTTCGAGGAGCGAAGGAAAGAGTTTGCGAGTGCGTCAGTGTCGTCCAGATTCGTCGATTCGTTAGATCTTACAGAAATTCGTGAGGACCACATTAAAAGGGTCCGGAGCCCTCCGCGACCTCTAAGAAAAACAAAATCGTTGCCAAACTGTGGTAATCAGCACGGACTGGGGGCTCTGATAGAGTCCAAAATTCGTCTACCTTCTTCGAAAGGCTTAAACAACGAAAGTAAACTCGACTTAAAAAATACAAATGAAAGGGAGTTTTTCTTCGAAATTGTTAAGGATATTGCAAACGATTTGGATGTTAGGACATTAAGTTATAAAATCTTGGTGAATGTGGGGATTTTAACCAACGCTGATCGATGCTCATTGTTTCTGGTGGAGGGTTCAAAAGGAAGAAAATGGTTGGTTTCGAAAGTTTTTGACGTTCAAGTAAATTCTCTCAGTTCGCCGAGCGTGGACCACCAGAGAGAGATCAGAGTTCCTTGGGGAAGAGGGCTGGTCGGGTATGCAGCAAAAACTGGCGAGACCATCAACATCCCCGATGCATATGCGGTTTGTCTCTATTTGAGTATAAATAAATTATTAGAGATTCTAGGCGTTAGCAATGTATGTTTGTTAGTATGGCTCGTGTTCTGCCGATTAAGTGCTGTTTGAAAACCGAGGATTATCGGAGCTTGTATGCATGAGTTGTGTAACAAGCCGATTTTGTTTTAATCACTGAGTTTATCACATTTGGTGATTTGCTCGATAGCGTTCTGTGCCCCCACAAAACACCAGGGTATATGTTTGATCATGTGAACGTTTCAAGACAAGGCTTTACGTGTTTTCGGATATTTTTCGTCCGTTTGTTGTATGCTTGTTTAATATTCAGGACGATTGGTAGTGTTGCGTGGATTAGTATCACAACACTGTAGCGCGAAATCTGGCTCGCTTTTTGCTTTACTCGAACACGTGTGGAAGTTCTCTTTTATTTTGTCATTCATGCTTAGGGGTATGAATAAGAGATATAGGTAACGAGAAACTAAATACTCTTAATTGTAATGTAGAGTTTCTCTCTAACATACTGTTGTCAATAGTGAAAGTTTTTCAAAGCCAATTTACAAGTTGCCTATGGCTAACCTCGAGTCATTAGCCCTTTAGAAGCCCTGTTTGTTGTCCCTTCTGTTTGCAGTTTAGCGGCTATGTATATTGATAAAAACCACTGGTTTTGTTCATTTTATTGTTTTGAGTTGCTTTCTTCGTGGTGAAAAAGAAAATGTAGTTTTTTTCTTACAGCGAGTTTTTCTTGGAGGTATTCTCCATTTTAGTTTTGCAAGTGATAAATTGAATAAATGCAGAGTGCTAGTGTATTTGTTCGGAGACACAAAACAAACAGCTGCCGAACACAGAGAAAATAAAAAGTTGACGGACTCAGAAAGGTACTATAAAAAGCAGTAAGATTCTACGTGTCTCAACTGTCATTTTCACAAAGGGGCGAAACAAGCGTTCTTCGTCGCTCATTGAAAACAAAGATCAAAGCAAACGATGTACGTCTACCGAAGAGATCTAAGAATGTAGTATTATAACCATACGTCTCGGCAGAATAAATTTAGAAAGCGGTTTTCCGCAAAATATGTGAAAATTTCCGATGACAGTCGATAGATAAGTACCCCTTACAGAAGTTTACTCGTATACAAGGCTTTATACCGACACAGAATAATAGAAATTAACTATTTGTCATGTTTGCAAGTTGGCGTACAGCTACCTAGCTAGTTTGTTTGGAGCAAACAGGAAAACGTCGTGTAAGGCTGGTTAAAATGTAACCCCGTTCTTTTGTTGATATATTAAGAGACACCAAACTTTTAGTGCTCAAGATCAATATTGATGGAATTGAAGTATGTTTCATTTATTACTAGTTGGAGAAAATAAAAATATGATTTATTGATTGTTATGAAAGCTGCATGATGAAGATTCAGTGCTAAGAGATTTGTAACAGATCGCGGTCCGCACGTGATTAAAATAAAATATCTTGTTTTGTTTACCATGCTGAGTTGAAGAACCCTAGGGGTTATGGAATTAACCAAAGTTTTCGGTTTCTATTTAGAATTTCGATAGTTTTATATAATAGTTTGATCTCGTCTTTAGTTACATTTTCTTACTTGTATGTCGTTACTTACATGGATTTGGATTCCATAAGTGATATTTTGTAGTGATAGGTTTAATTCTGTACGGAATCATACTTCACATGTGAAATTAACGAATGGTTGCACAACTATTTCGCTTGCGAGAAGTTTAGATAACAAAAAGTTATTGATGCATGTTTGTAATTTGTTTATTAACGGCGAAACTTTTAAAAATATTGTTATCATTGTCATTAGAAATTATGTTTGAAATTGATATTCACAAAAATTCCAATTAAGGCCTTGCACCTTTACCTTATCTTAATTGGTGAAAATTTTTTTCAAAATACACCTTCTGCTTTTGTATTTAAATGCCTGTCACGGTTGGTTAACTGAGGCAGTCATCTGAGTCTATCAATTTTCCTGTACCAAATGCTGCAACAGCCAATGATAGTCACTGTGAGAGTATCAGTACGTACAGTACTCTAGTCTTACTAATATTATAATTGTCAAAAGTTTGGATCTGTTGCAATTACTCAGCTAGTTCCTACAATTTTTATCAGGAAATTTTGTTTTTAACTTTTTAAATGAATTAGACAATACAATTTTTATAATATTGATACTTTTTTTGCAATCATTGTTTAATATTAATCAACTTGTATAGATATTTTGTTGTTGTTATTATATGTTGCAATCTAGAACACTTCAGATCGGTTAAAGAAAAGAGCAGATAAATTCTAGAAAACTCCATGTTACTTTAATTAAACGGACTTACATAGTTAACATAAAATGCAAATTTTTACTGAAAAAAGAGTTGTGTCTATAGAAGTGTAACCAAATAAAAACAGAATAATTGAATTAACAAAATGCCAAAATCATGTAAAGGACACACCTAAAAAAACCAATAATTTCTGCTCCCTTGTTCTCTGTGTTTGAATAAAGTGGTTCACTTGATAAACTTTTGCTACTTATCAGATAATTTTTCATTTGATTGAAACCATCTTAACATTAGAAATGAAATTGGTGAAGTTTTCACTTTGGAGTTTACTTAATTATTCATTTTTAGTGTATTAATGATTAATCATCATCAAAAAATGCTTGAATAATGAATAGAATTTTCAGTTTCATATTCTTTTTTCACTTTTGCCCCAGTTGTCTGGTTTTCTCAACATATATCATTTTACAAGTTATGATTTAATAATTCAGTTGTAATATTGAATTTTTTTTTTCAGATTTAAGAATTAAAATCTTATATTGTTTGTTTAAAATCTTTGTCATGCAGATCTAAAGAAAAACCCAATGTAATATTGTTTAAGTCAAATACACAAAGAATTTTGTCAGAATAGCTCTTAGAAATTACACTTTATTTCTAAATATTGATCTACTCCAGTAACTTTTAATAAATTTATGAGGTACAGTGTAGTTTTTTAATTTTTTTATTTTGTGAGTCGTTATGTATTGCTGATTTTTGGTTATGCCTTGCCTGTGCTATGGTCTTTGTCTTTGCATGTAAATATCAACAACAATAACAAATTTTCATTTTGTATTCCTGACCTTAGTTAGCATTTGCTTGTAAAGTTTTAGTGCAAAGGTGGTTCCTATCTTGTTTAGTCCTTATGACTATTAACAGGTGGTCTGCAGTCATTAATAATTTGTAGTTTAACCTGTTCTTTAAACTCTACCTTTCTTTTTTTAATATCTGAGTGACAGGACGATTATTAGAGTCTGGCGATGAACCAGGGGGGTCAAAAACTCATCCACTGAACACTTCGGAAACAAGAGATATGCTCTGGTGTAATCGGCAACTTGACTTGAGAAAGGATCAAGTTTTATATACAAACAAATGGGCTAATGTATTTTTTTAAACTTTGATTTTTTTTCTCTCGTTTGAGTGATACTAAGTGTGCATGAGTCCAGAGTTAAAGAACAAGAGAATCTACCAGATGATTACATATACACTGTAGACTATGGTGGAACAGGGTTACTATTGAATGACATTATTATGAAAGATCAACATAGACATGCTTTATAAAAAGTTTAGCTTTTACTCTGTGTACAAGTGTATAACCTTTTGAGGTGTATTTGACATTTCAGTATTAATTTTCTGCAACTGTCTTTTAAAATTCTCCTTAGCATGTTATGAATTTTTGAAACACAAGTGGTCACACATGTTCTAGTTTCTACTTGCATGTTGTTTGGACATTCTAGTGGCAGCTTACTGGGCTAAATATGATTTATATTGAACACTATGTATATAACTAGCCATGTCAGTGAAAATTTAAGTATTAATTTTCTGCAGCCATCTTTAAAATTCCCCTTTAATTTGGCAAATTATAGTTTTTTAAGGCTTGTTTCATTTCACTTCACTGAGAACAGTATATGTTCTGTAAGCTTTAACTACATTTTAAGGGCTTTAAAACAAAATCAGACAAGTTGAACCCAAAAGCTATGATTTTCGTTTGATTCCTGAAGCAACAAATTCCTGATGCATGTGCACTAAACTTTGCCATGCTCTCGAAACTAAACTCGTTTCGCTGGGATAACTAAAAGATTCGCGTATGATGTATAACTAAAGAAGCATCAGTCGACGTGTGCTCGTTAGATAAACTTTTCTTCACAGAATTTAATCCTATTGATAGCATCAGAACTCTTTGTACAAAAGTGATAACTTATGCAAAAATTCCCAAATGGTTTCGGGACAATCGCTAAGTTTGTTTTCGGGACTCTATTGTTTGTCCCACACGAATCCCGAAGCGATCAGGATTGGGTATGAATCCCGAGGACCATACTGTCTATGATTTTTGTACTCTGTATCACTTTGTATCTCAAAGTTTGGGCAAGAAAGTTAGGGTACAGAGACCATCTGGCAGATGAAGGGTTTTCATGGGACTGTGCATGTGCAAAGTTTCATTTAAAGTAGAAATAAATGTATTAGTTTTAACATTTTATGTTCTACTTAGTTGATATAAATACTGTATATATATAACTGTTGTTTAAAAAGGAAAGAAAGAAACAATTTCAATGTCGAATGAAGTGCAGCAACTCATTGAAGAAAATTTTCCTCATCAATCATGATTAATATTTGGACAAGGGGGTCACAGGAGATCATGCAGTTTGAAACTCAAAGGGTTAACTAAAGGATAATTAATGATTATTCCACATGTTAAATGGTAAACAGTCAAAGAGGTACCTAGCTAGCATTGAGCTGGCTATAAATCAGCTCATATGTATCCAACAAGTGCAAATGAAATTCTTTTGTTTTATTATTTAATTCACTTGAGTTTTCAAGCCTACTGATACTTGAAAAGGACAGCTCAAATTTATTCAGAGCCATGTTTCAGCTTTGTAGCAGTACACAATCAGCTTCTACATATTGTCAATTTGGTATATGAGCTGATAACCAAGATTTAGTTAACCAATCAGAATGGGAGAAACATGTTAATCAGGGTTAAAAATTTAATAATACCTGTTATAAAATAACCCCAGGCCAGTGACTCTTGCATGCTGATTGGTCCAAAAACCATGCTTTGTAAGAGAGTACATATTAATTTCCCATGCATTGTGGTCTTATATTGCACAAGGGGGGGGATGTGTGGAGAATTGATAAAAAAATTGAAGATTTTTATCACTTCGATTTCAAAGTTTTATCGATTGGTGTTGCTTAAATTAAAATTCTAATTTACTGAGTAATTTATATTTCATTCATGTTTTGGTTGTGCATTGCATATTACCATGCATATACTTTATGGTAGAGATTGGCTATCAGATGGCATGGTTTTTTGTGAAGATTATTATAATTACTAATTTAAAAGAACAATTTTGTAAATTTTAATTTTTTTCATGTCATTCTTACTTCCCTCTTATAAAACATGGCATTATCTTTTGTAGTATATATATTTTTGTGTCATACCTCTCTGTTTCACACCGCTACTAAGTGATACTAAACAAAATAAACGCATTTAAGTTAAGTAAATTATCCGTAATTGTATATTTAAGGCAGTATAGAAGCTAATCTAGACAAATGGCAAATCACACCAGCATTAAATTGATACATGTAATTATAATGCCAATATATTTTTTATAATAGAATTTTTTTAAGAAAAAAAATACATCTAGATGTACAAGTACTGTGTCTATTTATACACAATGCAAATTCGAAGTCATTGTGTAGATATCTGATTAAATGTTTTGCCCTTGCATAGTGTATCTATAGTAAGAGTTAAAAAAGGTCTTTGACCCAAGTGTCTCTTCAGTTTGTATAGTGGTTGTGTCTATTTATTTACATTTTACACTTTGGATGTGGCAAACTGCTGTGTATTTTTAAAAATTGATGGGTATACACGATATACAGAATAAGTTAAACAATTCACCATTGTTCAAGCTCAGTGTGTACTGTATTTTGTTGACGACTTATGAGTTAAGAATATACAGTTTAAAACTATTTGTGCCAATGTGTATTTGTACACAATTTACAATATATATTGAATAAAAAATGAAATCCAGGAGCATGCATTGACTATGAGATATGACAAATAGCAAACAAGGTCCATCATGCCTCATTGGCTATAAATCGTCTCATATTCAACAAGCTCAAATGGAATACAGTAGGTATGGAATAATTGATTATATGAGCTTTCAGAATAGTTGTAAATATGCAATATGTGTTCGATTTGTTTGCCTCCTGCTAAAATTTTTAACAACAATTTCCATTTAGACTATAAATTATAAGGTCATTTAATTTGGTGTTTTAGGTAATAACTGAGAATGAATGAACCAATCAGACTGCTAGAAATAGGATGTTTGAGATTGAAAATGTAATAATATATGTACAACTAATGAGTGTAGTCTGATATTCTACAATCATACCACACTTTACTACAGTTTTACTACAAGCTCTGGTACTGACCAAAAAAGTTGTCAACGATAGTTTTAATAAGCCTGGTACTTTCTCTTGTACTAGGATCCAAGGTTCAATCAGGAAGTTGACAAGCAAACAGGATACCACACAAAAAGCATAATGTGCAAACCAATCACAAACAATGAAGGAGAGGTGTGGACTTTTGCAATAATTATATACACCCAAATATTTTAGAATACAGCTGACAGTGTGAGTTGTATGTACATTAATAAAGTTCTTTAGTTCTGTTAAATGTAATGAACAACTTAAATGTAAATGTGATAAGCAAACTAAAATCCCCAGTCATGATAGTAATAGTTCTCAGATTGTCCGGAAGTGTTGTTGACAGTGGCCAAATCATTTGTTAGATAGGCTGACTGCGTTATTAGCCTAATAATGTTAACAAACTTCAATTATGATTAGACTACTATCATAATTATGTCCTTAAACAATACACTTTTGGTCCTGACTAGTTCCAGTCAACTCAGCTATCTTTGTTTTAATGCTACCTGTGCCTGCTGGATTTATTAAGGAAAGCATGCATAGATGAAAGAGCCCTTGTAATGGAGGTCAATAAGGTACTTCAATTATAGAAACTGGAGTGCAACCCTTGGCATAACAAATTATTTAGTACATGCAGTAAGAAATTGATTGGTTTGATGATAGTCCAAAGCTAATGAATGAACCAGTTCAAGGGCAACTACTCGAGGAGAGGTTCCAAGGGATCTAGAACTGGCTGCTAATTATTATCAATTCTTGTTATTATCATTATAACTTGTTGCCAAGACTATGCAAATCAGGAGTTATGGTCTAACATTATAGTTGTAATGTTTTGCAATTCTACAAGGTCATCGGTGTTGCCCAAATTATCAACAAGCTGCCTGGTGGAGTTCCTTTCCTTAAAGAAGATGAAATGGTAACAACATTACAGAAATTTGTGAATTTACACTACTAGTAAAAGTTATGGTTTACGGTTTACCCATTGGATTAAATTAGTTATCAACATCTATCCAACTTCTCCTTACATAACGCAAATTTACAAAAAAGAAATTTATTAAAGATAGAACGAGAATTGATCAAACAAAGAAATTAAGTTACTTAGGATGAAAAGTGAATTTCACCCAAACAAATTATGTTTGAAAATGGAAAAGCATCCAGATAAAATCATAACTATAATACAAAAAAAAATGTCATATAGAAACGATCTCTTGGTAAAATTTCAAAAATCAGGTGCTTTCGGCTGTCTTATTATAACTTTTATCAACTGAAAGCTAATTAAAACGCAAGGGGATAAAATGATTAAAAGGTAATAAGACTGTAATAACGTTCAGTTGTTTAAAATTATAGTGAACTGGTTAGAAGAGGCTTGGAATTGTTATCTGCATATTTTATCGCAGTGTGCCACGATTCAACTTTCAAACATATGTTTATTGAAATATAGGGGCTCCGATTCGGAAAATCTAAAATAAATGAGATTGAAAGGCTTATTCTCAGGTGCCAAATGAACAGGGGGTCAAAATAAACGG
>JANVCF010225818.1:0-16877 GCA_025388745.1 Hydrozoanthus gracilis
ATAAGCCCCTCTCTTCAATAAGCTCCCCGTATTGATTCAAGTTTTAAATGAGCCCCCTTCTCTAATAAGCTCCCCGTACTGATTCAAGTTTTAAATGAGCCCCCTTCTCTAATAAGCCCCCCGTGTAGATTTAAGTTTTAAATAAGCCCCCCCCCCCCTCTATAATAAGTTCTCCCCCCTTACCAACATACAAGCGATGTAGCTATAATATAAGGAGTCTGTGTCAAAAACTTTTTCATTGGTTGTATCTGTTTCGGTGTTTTAAAATTACTGGTCGTAACACAGATGAACACAGACTTACTTATTGCTGTTAAATTTGTTTTGTACCCTGACTTTATGTTGTTTATCTGTGGCTATTGACAATATAAAGCCTCTCTAATAAGCCCCGTCTGAAATTTTTCAATGGTTTTATCTGTTTCGGTGTTTTAAAATTGCTGGTTGTAACACAGAGGAACACAGACTTACTTATTGCTGTTAAATTAACACCGGGGGTTTACGGTATAAAAGGAGGACGTTAACAAAACGCCTGGGACTAAAGAGTGCGTCGCAAATGACGTAACTGATTGTAATTCTATTGATGACGCGCGAGTGCACACTAATTTTTTTGGTCTTCTGTACAACTCAGGAATATATTAAAAACCCATATGAAACCACCTGAGTTTCTTCGTAAATATGGTTTATGACATGGTCCTTTGAGCCGGATTCGAACCAGTGACCAAAGGAGTGCGCACTCGCGCGTCATCAATACAATTACAATCAATTTCGTCATTTCCAACAGAGTGAAAAGAAGGTCCTATTTAGAAGACTTACAGTAAACTTTCTAAAGACATTTCTAACTGGTACTTGTCCGAGAAACCACTGGTTGCCTTGGTCTTTGGTTCTGCTCCAGGCAGCTGTATTGGGATTGGTTGCACCAGTTTTGACGTAGACATTCAACTGACCAATCGAGCTGCCATACATATGGTACCAAAACTGTAAACACTTGCCAGCCCCCATGTCGAGTGGGATGCTCTCTAGCCATGCTTTGCTTCCTCGTGATGTCCAGCCCGATGTTTCAAGATACATGTAGTGACCTGGAACGAAGTAAAACGCCGAGGTGGAAAGATGTTAAATTTCATCAATTTCAATGTCAAGACCAAGTTTATCTTGCATAAATAATTATAACAAATCCCAAATGATCCATAGTGCTATCCGTGCTATCCAAGGGGGTCAGCAGTAGTTCGTTTTGATGGTTTACAGTTTTTGATATATTAAGTTACTGAAATTAAAGAACTAAATAACACAATGTTTAAAATATAAGAACAAAAGATGAATAATAATTCTAATAAATATGGTTTGAAAGTAGGTAACAAAAGCATAAAAGATAGTTGGGAGTTACGTTTTAAAATTTTTCATCGTTGTATTGATTTGTGAAAAAACTAGACAAACATCACGTTTTCCTAAAATGTCTAGGATATTGTGGATTGTTTTTTTAAAACGCATTTTTAAAAAAAACCTCTAATTGATGATAGTATCTCATATAAACTCTTGAACCTAATCTTGAAAATGATGTTTTTGGATTTCTAATCTACTCGGTAAAAAAAAAGGAGTGATTAGACCACGCCCCGCATCTCCGGTCAATGTAAAAAACCTGTCAAGCAGGTACGGTGTTTTACTAAAACTCGCCTCGTTGGTCACCAAAAGTGTGGTCGTTAGCAGGGCCAGTGTTTGTAGATGCTGTGGCACCCGTTCCATAAGTCCAATCCAAGTTATCTCCGTTAAGGTTTTTCCATCCACAGAACCGTGGGTAGTTCACTTCGAAATCACATGATACTGATGGGTCGCAGCCCCCGTCTTTCACCCATATGTCATCAATAGCGATGTCTCCTGCGTACGAGCTACCACGAACACCTACAAGGGTTGCAAAAGGAATCTTATGAGTATACACAAAAACTTTGAAAGGCAATAAACCCTATCCAGCTTGGGAGCTCAATTCTGAGGAGTTTAACTCTACCCAAATTATCTACCATCTGTATCTAGTTGACACATCTGTAAAAAACGCTTTTGTTTCTACTAGCTGATCCAAAACCATCTAAGCTTTTGGCTTTGGCGATATATTAATCCCTTCAACCCACACTTCAATGGTAAATAATCTTCCAAACCAGAGCCTATACTTTTCATTGAAGAAATTGGAGAGAATTTTCTTTTTTCCATTTTGAACAATAGTTTGCTTTGTGTAATCAATCTTTATTTTCTCATTACCAAATGTCTGAGTTACCCTAAAAACGAGTTTCTGTTATTGGACGGACTAAGCCTACACACATGACCTTATACACCATATTGTTGATACTTGGTTAAAAACATCGTTTGTTTCTCAAACTTGGCAAACAAAAGTTTTTATAGTAATTTCTTTGAAAATCAGAAAAATGGTTTCGTGTCATATGCTCTTTTAATAAAACTGTCAGTCATACTAAAGTAACTCCTCTTGACTAAGCGTTGACAAAACCAAATTTCTCCCGGCTGATGAACGCACATTACTCAATCAAAAGACACAAAAGAAAATGCCTGTACAATCAAGTTTTGATCAATAAAACCTTTACTTTGTGCCATTCGTCTTTAGTTCAGTCGCATTATATCATCTGAGAGCGTCTTAATAAAATTAACATACCGACCGAAAATGTGTAGGTAATCTTTTAGCTTTTGTATTTAAGAATATACGTTGATACTCTTACCTTCGAACACAATCTTGAACGCTGACGTCTTTGTAATTGCAATCTTAGAGTTCAGCCAGCGATTACCGTGGGTGCCAGACCGAGTCCAAACTGGGTTTGTGAGAAGACTGCTGCCGCTATCTGGCAGGTAAACATTTAAGGACCCAATGTGGGGGCCATACATGTGGTACCAGAAGGAGAGACATTTGCCACTAGGGTTACTGGTGATGGCTGGACTTGTGAGAGTTGCAGTGTCGTTTGGCCTTCGGGGCGAGGATGCTTCAATGTACGCATACCAACCGAGGGCTGTAGAAGTTTGAGCCAATGCATTAGGAATGAAAGGAAACAAAGGCTAACAGATTATCCAAAACTGTTTACAACAGTTGTCAACCAGTACATCTGACGTGATTTCAAAGCGAAACTATATAAATATCTGTTAAATTTGTACACAAATATAAAAGCAAAAAGCATGCATCTTCAAAATCCGGTCGTACCTGACAGAAAATAAAGTATAAAAGCAAGACCGAAGATGAACATTTCGGAAATCAAACAAGATTTTCAAGAAATGAAATGATATTTAAGTGACCGCATCTTTGCTGTAATTTGTGGTTGAGAATGATGTAATTAAACATCGAAATATTCCGTTAAAAGTTTTGAGAATTCAATTCTTACAAATCATATTTTGATTTCCGAAGTGTTCATCTTCGATCTTGCTTTTTATACTTTATACATTTTTGATAACAATTAAGCTATTAATTTTAAGACTAAAATGAGTCAAGCATCTTTTTTCTGCATCTAGTATTAAATAGTTCCCTTTCCCATATATAGACATTTTCTTATAGTATTCCTATTTTCTTTCTTATTTCGTTTAAACATGCTTTCTTTTTTTCTGGCTATACATAAAACAAACCAAGTATACATATAAAACCACCAAAAGCTGTTGTTACGTACTTGGCTGCCATTGAAACTTCTGCTTGTTTTGATTGCAAGTTGTTGAGAGGACAAGCTTGTTGTTATTTGGAGGTTTTGCGAAACCGCGGAAGGGTATTATACACTTGTTACTACTTATATGCTGGAGGGAGCCCTGTGCTGTGAATCGCCATTTTTCTGTGCATTGGTTACTTATAACTACATCGTCAGCGTTTGCGCTGCCTCCACGTCGCTTTATACACTGTCCATATTTCGTGTGCTTCAGGTATCCATCGCTGGTTAGCTAAATAAAAAGAAAGAGGATTCAAACTTACGATTAATGTTTGTTTTATGAATACAATCTAATTTATATTCTGTAACTTTTTTCTAACAAAAACGAAGATGAAAGTTTAAAGTTGAATCTTACAAACATATATTTTTCAAAAAAGAAACCTTGTTTTTCTAAAACATATTTTTATAACGTTTTGACTCAAGGACTCACGGAGTACAGGCAATAGGACTCGAGGTTCCCTTCGAGGTCTGCCACCCGGGACCTACGGTTTAACGTCCTTATCCGAGAAGACGCGAAGGTCTAACCGTTTGCAGATGTTAAAGCAAAGACAGCACCTTCTCCTCAGTTGTTTTAAGAACCTGAGTGAAGGTCCGGCACCGGGAAAGAACCAAGGCCTCCCGCACGACAGACTAGTGCCTTACCGACAGGACTAACCAGGTGGCGTTAAAATTAACAAAGCATGAAAAGAACAAAATAATTGACCAGATATAAAATATTTTGTTAGAGGATTTTTGCCGGATGGTTCCAAAAGAAAGTAAAAAAAAAATATGAGAGCAGACCTGGAACTCAAGGCGATCTTCACCACACCCATCATAAGTTACAAGCACCGTTCCCTCATTGGGTTTATTCCAAGCGCCCTGGTTAACATGGACGCACTGTGCACTTGTCAAGTGTTGCAAGGACCCAGGTCCTTTGGATCCAGGCGTGGCACCATTCTGGATTGTGTGGTCTATTGTGGGACCAGTCGAGCCTGAAAACGTTCCCCCTTGCCAGCGGGTCCAGTTAAAATTGTCAAGTGGATGTTCCTGCAAAGCAAAAGTCTCGCGTCAATATTATTTCCTATTACCTACTATTGTTTCTACACAGTTACTGTACCTTTCAGTAATTACAATAAAAAGCCCCGAAGTCAGCAAATATGGCTACTAAAACCCTTACAACCTAAACGTAAAGACCTTTACGAAGTTTAAAAAATTATTTTGCAGTTCCAACTCACAGTGACAGCTAATAAGGGCGATTGTGATCTCATTATGGCACTCGTTTAAGAATAGCTCAGATTTCAAATTATCCTTGCTTAAAACAGCAGGGTGCTATTAATCTTATGTTGCCAGAGTAGCACAAAAGAAGGCTACAATGTAATACATCATCACCTTCAGCGTATGAGCTGCAGTTTTTTTGACACGCCAACCTCATCAAATAACTAAGAAAACTTACTCATATGTGCATCAAAAGGTTTTCCCTAGAAACTTCCAGATTTTCCCTAGAAACTTTCAGAACAGCCGAAATCTAGTGTTCACCAACCAAATTACCAAAATTCTTATCCTGTAGTACCTGGCTGTATGAACAGAAGTCTTTTTCAAAGTCACAGTTGTAGGTACCAGTTGGTATCGTCGGTATAGTGGCGACAGTCGTGGAAATAGGACCAGGAGTAGGGGTTGTCACTGAAGGTGGCGGTAGGATTGAGCAAGTTCCATCCGAGAACTGGATATCGTCAATAGCGATGTCCCCCTGCCAGCCATTTCCACGGATTCCTTCAAATACCACCTGGAACTTTCTATTAGACACACGCGGCAAGGAAACACGGGCAAATTTCCACACATTCTGCTGGTTACCACTCAACGTCCAAATAATGGATTCAGACTAGAAGCACAAAGAAATAAACATTTAGGGTTTCAGAATTGAAATCGTCGAAAATAATCAGGAAATGAAATGTTTTTATGTCTTCTATTTGTTGAAGGCATCTTGTTGCAAAAGTGTAACGTTTTAAATTGTCTTTTAGCTTACCCTATAAGAAAAAATCTCTGACCTAACGTTACATTCACTCTTATTAAACGTCCTATACAACCATTGAAGTTGGCTATCAATTCATTGATGGAACTTTGCAACTAACATCAAAGGTCACTAACCGTGTTTCCTGCACCTGTTTTCCACAATACGTTCAATGTTCCAATGTTTGAACCGTACATGTGATACCAAAACTGTACACACTTTCCCCGTACTGGCATGTTTTTAAATGTCTGGCTAACCAACCTCGCTTTCTCACCAGGTCGTCTTGGGGAAGAAGCCTCGATAAACATATAAGTTCCATTAGCAGCCCCAGTAGTGTGATCTGTGGATGGTCCTGTGCTGCTGGAAAGTGTGTTTCCTTGACCTTGCAGCCAATCAAAATTATCCTCTTTTCTTGTGTTTCTCCAAGTACAAAGTCCATTTTCAAACGTACAATCACCTAAAGATGCAGGCAAAACACCGTCTTTGTTGTGCAACTATTCTTTAGAAAGCAAATTTTTAAAATTCTCAAACTCTGTTCCAAAACTAACAAATATTTGCCTAGACAAAATTATTCTCTTCCTGTCATCTCCCACATTTACAACTCTGTGCATAATCTAGTATTTGCATTATCTTGACTTTCTTCAGTTACGTATCTTAGTTTCCCTGCTCGATACAAAACAGTTAAGCTAGCTACGTTCTAAATGTAATGGGTGTTTTTGACGCCTTTTGCTCAAACAATGCCCTTTGTGAACCCAACGGTTTTCGTCGAATGTTAAAAACTCCTTTTGGTAGTAACAATTTGCATATAGATCTATGAAACAAGAGGTGTTACAATCGACTATGGAATTTTACTATTAAATCATTAATTACGGAATCAACAGAAGTAAAGTTATCATTGTAAACATTATCACATTTTGTGCTTCTGTATTACATTTTGTGTAACTAATACACTTTGTGCGAGTTATTAAACTTTGTGGCGTAACAACCCCTTTCCAGCCAAGTTTTTAACAGTTTTTCCAGTTTCCTTTACTGGAAATACAAAAAGTTTAAAAACTATCCCTCCAAAGATAGCTTTTAATACAGGTTCAGACTAGGAAGTTATGCAGGCAAATGGTTACTAACATTATTCAAAAACCGTCTCTCTGTTTAAGTACCTGGATTTGGACAATTTCCTGCAAATAATCTGATGTCATCGATGGCAATATCTCCCGTGTAGAAGGAACCTCTAACTCCTTCAAATACAGCCTAAATAAAAAAGAGGTAACAGTTTATAACTGTCCAATAGCTCAGTAAACTTGTACTGTACTTTACAAAAGTTACCATTGACAGGATACTTTGGATGCAGTTACAGTAAGGTTGAGGAAATGTTTCAAATTCAAAAGGAAAATGTCACATCTGCTTACACGCCAAGTTGTTCGGGGACTACGCATTGTGACTTGTGCAATAAGCCACTCATCTCCCTGGTTCGTAGATTCTTGCCAGACTGCCTGTCCAAGGTTGCTCCCTCTCTTATTGTACACGTTCAATGTACCAATACCGGACCCGAGCATGTGATACCAGAACTCCAGGCACATACCAGAGGTAGCACTTTCAACAGGACCAATAAACCTTGCTTTGTCACCTCTCTTTCGAGGAGAAGAGGTTTCGATGTACATATAGAATCCTGAAATGGGAAGTATTTCAATATTCGTGAATATGCTCTGTTCGTTGTTGAAAAACATTGGTCACTGCTTAACATTGCTCATGCTATTTATTTCTTACTATAGTGCCAATTCAAAACCAGTCACTTTGTTTAATCTACTAATATATAAATAATTATGACCGTGAGGTCAAGAAACTTGTCACGCAAGCAGAGTTCCAATTAACAAGAACTCAGGATTGGTAATACAAGTAGCAAACTTATTTTCACTCATAAGCAAAGGTAGTCAAGTTAGAGTTACTAAAGTCAAAGAGAGATTTATTCTTAAATTAGCTTTACTTCAAGCCTAGACCAAGAATTGCACCAAGATGCGACAATGTTCACCTGATGCTGTTCCAAGTGTGTGATCTGTTGATGGTCCTGTGCCAACACTTGATGTCGCACCGCTTCCTCTACTCCAGTTGAAGTCGTCAGTTGTGTCTTGACTATACGTACAAAGATGAGATACTTCAAAGGTGCAGGTTGCTGTCGAGAGACAAAACAAATACTTTATGAAATATGCAATGCATGAAATGCTTAATTCTATACTCATTGTGTGTGAAGCAACCTTTTAAAATGTATCATTATCATAGAGTGTTTTGAAATCTGGTCAAAGGGGTTAGGCAAAGAGCAAAGAGAGGATAGAAATAGGAATGCAATACACAGGGGGCTTTGAATGGAGTTTTGAGAAGCATTCGGCTAATGAAAAGGTAGGATTTCTGATTCAATACCAAAATACTAATTTAATAATACTTAAACGATAAACTGGTCAAACATATAAGAACTTGTTTGAAAAAGACAAAAGAAAACGCTTTTTGGAAGCACCTAGTAAAACTGAATGAAAATTGACTCACTTGATGCATAATTGCATGCGCCATTTGTAAGAGTAATGTCATCAATCGCAATATCGCCTTGATAGCTACTTCCAGCAACACCTTCAATCACAATCTGAAGAGAAAAAATAAATCATTTCAATACTAGCCGGAAATAACTTAAAAGAGTACTCATTTCCTTTTTCGACAACACGTGATCTTTTCAAAAAATACCAAAATTAAATCATTTCAATACTTGCCGAAAATACTTTCAAAGAGTTCTTATACCTCTTTCAACAACACGCGGTCTTTTCAAAAAAATGCCAAACAATAAATCTCGTTTCCACATCACTTCATATATTATTCCATTATCTCAATTATTAAGCTTAGTCAAAGTGTATTTAGGAAATAAATACTTAATAGATACGGAAATACTGTAAGAATTCTGCTTACAAAGCAATCCATGAACCGACCCAAAATAGCCAATCATCCAGCGTGAAAAGCAAGCACGCCTAGGTTCATACTACCAAAAGTAGTTCTCGACTGGTCATTACTAAGCAAACTTACATGATTGCACAATTTTATACCCAAGCTAAATCCGTTCATAACAAGCAGAATGTACTGAGATGGAGTAGGGCTAGCGAACCTCTTAAAACTTAATTCCCCCTTATTCCAAAACACTGTACCTGGAATAAAGATCTAGCTGTGGCAGTCATCTTTGCTTGTATCCATTTGTCTCCCTGTGAGCCAGCTTTATTCCAAAGTTTAGTGTCATGTTGGGAACCTGCTTGTCCAGTTCGTACATAGACTGTGAGCCTGTTGATATCTGCTCCATACATATGGTACCAGAATGATAGGCACTTTCCTGATGTTCCAGTAGTACCCGGTATGGACGAGCTGATAAGTCTTGCAGTGTCATTTACTTTTCGGGGAAAAGATGTCTCAATGTAGACATAGTATCCACTAGCTGAAATTTGAACAACAAGCTTAACGTGCTTTCTCCTTGGAAACTATTCTTTAAGTGAATACAAAACAGTAAAGTAACGATTCTAGGATAACAAGTAAGGATGGTGTCAACTCTAGGGTTTCAGGTCAACAAGCGATTCAAGGATTACACGGGTCAGCTAGCGATTCTAGGATTACTGGTTGACTAGAGGTTCTAGAATAACACAGGTCAACTAGTGATTCTAGAAGCCATGGCAACTGACAGTTTTAAGAACACCATGACGAACATTAATCCAAGAAAGGAAAGCATCGTTTACAAGAAATCCAAGAAATTCGATTAAGAATGACGCTGCTTGAAATATTGCTACAATACTTGATTCGTTTCTAATTCCAAAACACTGAGTGCTTGTAAACGATATTTTCCATTCTCCGATTAATATCCATCATAGCTATGTTAAGATTAAAGGTTAAATACCGTATCTAGAATTAAAGAATAGCTAATAAATCTACGATTCCAAGTTACGTAGCAGTTATAGGATTACAGGTCAGCTAGCGATTCTAGGATTACAGGTCAACTAGCACTAGCGATTCTAAGATTACAGGACAACTAGCGATTCTAAGATTACAGGACAACTAGCGATTCTAGGATTACCGGTAAACTAGCGATCCAGGATTACAAGTCAGCTAGCGATTTTAAGCAACCAGAATAATAACTCACCAGTCCCTGTGGTGTGATCAGCGCTTGGTCCAGTAGTTGATGACGCTGTCGACCCTTGTTGGAGGCTCCAATCAAACTTGTCGGTTTTATCCTGAGTCCATGCTGTACATATAGTTCCAGTCTCAAAGTTACAGTTCAATCCTACATTAAAACGAAATGGTCAATGTAAGAACATGTGTTATTGTGACATACCAGTGACACTTGATATGGTAGCATGTCTGTAGCCTTTCAGGTCTTCAGTTATGTATGTGCCAAAACCCTCTGGCTTTTCAAACACAACTTTTAGATCAACTTTGTGAATCGACCACATTGTTGTTTTTCTTCATAAGGGATTAGTTCATGCACATAGAGACGGTAAGCAATCTACCAGATAGAGTACTAGTACAGCTTCTGTAAAACCCATGTTTTTGAACCTAGGTTTTGCTTACTGAGCATAAATAGCTTTCTATGAGAATGGCATTTAGTTGCATTTTAGATATTTAGGTTCTTGAAAAGCTTCTTAATTTGAAAGGAGCACTAGTGATCAGCAAAACTAACTACCTTCAAACGGATAACTCTTTACTGGTAGATCTACTTTATCTGCTCAAACAACCACACAAAGCCCTATAAAAAATTATACATCGTAAGACTGTCAAGGGAACAACCACTTACCACCAACGGGGGCCTGGGTAGGAGTAGGAGTAGGTACTGCTGTGGTCGAGACTGCCGTACCAGGTTTGGCATTCGATGGAACGATAGAACAAGCACCTTGCTTACAGTTAAAGTCATCTATAGCTATGTCCCCAGTCCAGCTTGTTCCAACAACTCCTTCAAAAATGATCTGTTAAGTGAAGGAACAAATTTGTTTATCCCTTTCCATTTTCTAAAACATTTATCAAAATAACCGTAGCAACTTGAAGGGAGTTGGAAAATGGTTTAAATTTTGACAAAGCCTTGCAGGGATGCACTATGGCAAAAAAAGCATGATTTCAACACTGGTTACTTTCCTCACTCTTCCTAGAGCCCAAGAGCATAATTTTCTAGTTCTGAAGATACAATTAAACCTGTTTAAAAGAGCCTAAAACACCTGATTCGCTAAATTTCTCAATTAGATCCCATTAAACACCATTTAAATAAGAACCTATCTAGATTAAATTTGAGAAACCTAAGTTTGTTTACATGGGTTTTTACTGTGCAAGCTCAAAAATCCATAAGGATGGGTTTCACTTTGAGAACACGATCCTAAATTAACGAATTTTTTTATCTTTGTTTTAAATTAAGTAAAAATTTATAGCTAAAGTTTGATTTAAACATTCTGGAAGCCTTTGGCCCCTTTGGAACCATCGCCAAGATACAGTATACATTTCTAAGAGCCTCTTGCCAAAATAATTTTAGGTAAAAAAACTTAAAGCATTTATGAGAACCCACCCTCAGCAAAAAACTTGGTCTTCTTTACAATTTCTATTGAGTGAGTTAAGGAGAAATTTGCAAACATTTCTGATTTTCTCAACAGCAAATGTCTTTTTTCTATGTTTTATGTAAAAGTACTTATACTGAAGCCATTTTGGCAATGATACTTTTACAGCTCTAAGGACTTTTCCAACACTTCTATTCAACTGTAAGTGGATATAAGTGCTTACCTCACCATTTTAAGTCCGTGAAATAAGCTTTCAAATAGTGCATTCAATACGAACAAAATTTAAAACGTAAGACAGCGACTTATTACGTCACATGGCTTTAAATCACTCTATCTACCTATACTAGCGTTTTAAAGTGTACATTGGGCCATCGGCCAAGCAAACTTCGCGATGATCATGCATTTGACCGGGAAAATGAGATTGGTTCCTGGCTTCCGAGTGATCATGTGACATCAATTCGAAAATTAACTGCAACATTTATTCTTAAGACCGGTTACAGTGGAAATTGTTCCAGCGGAAATTATACGGATCAAACTTCGATTTTAGATATGTTAAACTAGTTTGAAGATTTCACTGCAGTACATATTAGCACTTTAGTGACTAACTGAAAATAAAGTTTGAAATAACGCAGTTGGCTCCACAGACAGTTTCAGTTTGAAAGACGTTACAATACCTTATACTTCCTTGCTTTCCCTACAGAAACCTGACCGCTGTACCACCGATTCCCTTGTTGGCCTGAAATTGTCCATATTAAGGTTTTTGAACCTGCTGGATTCACGTTCTGCTGGTATACATTAAGCGTACCGATGGAGCCACCATACATGTGATACCAGAATGTGAAACAAAGACTTGATGCAGCTGTTCCATTGAATATGGGACTGATCAGCAATGCTTTCTCCCCTCTAGATCTTGGAGATGAAGTCTCAATAAAGACATAGTAACCTAAAAACGATATAAAAACACACGATAATCTTAGCAACTAATCAAAAAGTAAATCTATAACAAAGTTTTGCAATTGATAAATGAGTGCAAAGTTGATTTATAGCCTTCGTTCCATAAAATTTTATAGTCTCTGAATCAAAAACATCCACATCTTGTGAGAATAAACTAATTGTTAACTTAGTTCAACATTTCCAGTAAAAAAGCCATGACAGTTTCAACACTAGCAGTGTACAAGTCATTAATATAAAGCTGACTGAAATGGAGCAATAATTCAGGTACAGTGTCTAGCTGAAGGATAAACCATTAAGTCATCTGACCAGAACTCAAATGCATGACCCGGGATTAGGAGTCCAGCATGCATATAATACTAACCACTTGGTGTTAGATGGTTTGAATCCGGGAGTACTGTATCAGTAGATTGTATGGTAAGACTATCTGGGTTTCTACTGCAGCACTAGCTATTCCTCATTTGACATTGAAGATCATCTTCACACAAGTTGTCAAAACTTCAGTCACTTACACTGACAACAGTCCTTCTCAGGACTACACTAACCAAGATAATCTCACAATTCAATCTACCAACCACTTTATCATTTGTATTTCACTGTCTAGAAGCTTTATACTTTTAAAATCTCATGACTGTTAGAACATCAGACAAATTACCTGTTCTCGATCCCAATCTGTCTCTGCTGGGACCAGTTTGACTGCTTGGGGTACTTCCTCTTCCTCGTAACCAGTCAAAATCATCCCCTCTGTTGGGGTTTCTCCAAGTACACCAGTTTTTCTGAAAATTACATTGACCTGAAAGGAAAAGAATTATTCAAACTCTTTGTAGCAACTAAGTACAACCATAAACCAAAGCATCACTTGTGATCATGAGTGATGATAGATGTTGATTATGTAGGACATTCCTGCATTTTCATTAACACTCATCAAGAACATATATACTAAAATTCTGGAAGCATTATTACATTGTTTTTTGCTTTTGCAATACAATTCCTTTAATTAAAATCAATTTCACTTAAGAGATATATTAACACTTTGCACTAACATTTAAATTATACTATTTTTGTATTATTTTATAAATGCACTGTGGAATTAACAGTTACAATTAGTCAATGCCCAGCTAAAACATGTAAACTTATTTATTATCTTTATTGTATGTAATAAGGGGCATTAATAAAACAATCTTGAATCTTGAATCAGAACTGTGATTACTGATGATACTCAAGCTTTACTGTACTAATTTGATTTAAAGACACAAAAATACAGTATAAATCTTTTAGAAGCAGGTCAAGTTAGTGGGTTCACCTGGGCTGGTTTGTTCAAAGGCAGGTTAATTCTAACCCTGAGTTAGTAACTATTTTCTTATTATTTAAAGTTTGCCATTCTTACAAAATACTTTTTGATTTTCCACAAGAAATAAAAATTGCCAAATCCAAACAGCTTTATTAATTTTCTATAAGGTTGGAAAGAAAAGAAGGTATTAGCTAGGTTAAAAATTCAACCCTTGATTAGCTATATAGTGCTAGTCAGCAACAAAATTAACAACAACGGGTTAAAACTAGCTTGTACTAACATGGTCGAGAACATTGCCCATCCACAACTGACACATCGTCAATGGCAACATCGCTCCTCACACCTGTACCACGGATACCCTCAAACACAACCTAAGATGATTTCATAAGTGAGAATGCAATAAATCAAAAAGGATTATTTTAAGGTAAACAACAAGATAGCTTTGACTAAATTTGACTAAATTTCATAAATTCCATTAATCCTCTAATTTTTGGCAACTCAAACCTTCAAAATTTGCAATCAAATTAATTACTTTGCTGCATTGATACAGTATCTTACAAAAAAGTCAAGTTTTTAAATTAAATAATAAAACTAATACATAGTTCCCAGAAACTCATGCAAACACTGCACATTGGTCACAATAAAAATATACCAATTAATGATTTAAAAAACATTTATTCATCATATATAACAATATATAAATATTAAACAAAATAATTATGTATTAATTAATGTTGTTTGTCCATGCATCGTCGATGATGTGTTACTGTTAGTGGTATTAACCATGTTTAAGTATATAAAGAAAATATTAACAAAATGGATTGAAGAATTAAACAGGTTCTGCAGTAGGTAATCAATGCTTGAGAGGCAATTACTTAACACTGCAGCAAGAAAACATAAATTTCATTTTCTTACATTAAAGTTGGTCGTGCTGTTAAGATCCACCTGTCCCTTGAACCATGTGCGACCTGCTCCCTGATCTCCAGAGATGCTCCATATTGGCTGTCCCAGTGCACCAGAAAGTGGCTGATTATAAACATTTAAAGTGCCTAGCTGATTACCGTACATCATGTACCAGAAAACAAGGCACTTTCCTGATATTGGAGGGTACTGTTTGTATATGCGAGCCTTTGCACCATTGGATTGGGAGCTCACCTCTGTGTACATATAATACCCTAAACAAACAGCAAAATAAATAAAAAAATAAGTACCTACAATAATACCATGAAACCTTCATTTAATCCACTCCTTTTAGGCCCCCATTTCCAAACAATGAAATTATGAAACTAATTAGTTACTCGGCTATACACCTAATATGATTTTAAGTAATAGAGCTCCAATTTGGGCAAAAACAAATATCTTTATGTCTGTCTTAGTACTCAGATGTGCCTATCACTTCTCTGTAATCATTTTCATCCAATTTTGTTTTTTCTTCTTGCTGAGCTTCTTGTTGGGCATTTTAAAACTACTTCAACTAATTACTTTCACACGATCTCCAGAGCTAATTTCTTTTGCTGCAAAAAAATTTTTACAGTAATTTCTCTATTAGGCCTCCCCCCTGGGGGACACTTATTGTTTGCAAGCACTTTAGAGGGGGGGCTTATTAGAGAGAGGGGGCTTATTTGGGGTAGGGCTTAATAATTCAACAGAAAATCATTGGTGAGCACATGGCTCACAAATTCTTTCATTCGTCCATCTTCCGCATACACAAAAAGAACATCAACTTTCGATTTCTATGATACCTAGTTGCCAATGTTTCACAATACTGAACTGCCTTAAAAATCTAGCATTAATCAAGATATACTAACAGCTCACTAACAAATTAATGTTCCAAGTCTTTGTACAAGAAACACTGGCAACTAAACTATAAAATTCAACTTAACTTCTAAAGATAAAAGACACCTGTGTACAGTACACCCTAGAGAAGTATCGGGAGAGGGGGTGGGGTTTAAGCGAGAGAGGCTGGGGGCTGAATGAAAGGGCTTTTAAAATAGAGAAAAATAACAGTACTTTTAATCCTCATCTAAACTTGTTTTATTACTTTTGCTTCTCTTACTATTAAGTCTAGATCATAATGCTTTGTAGTTTTATCACTCATTTTCCAGGCTAAATGTTTCTGTAACTTTAAGTCCACTATGAAAATCAAGTTACAATTAAATAATCACTTAAACCAATTGAAAAGGCTTGCAAGAACATTATAGTATATGTAATCATATCTTGCCTTGTCTAGAGCCTAGTGTGTGATCATTAATGGGGCCTGTAAAACCCGATGGAGTTGGCCCTCTCCTTCTTGTCCATTGAAAGTCATCTGTTGTGTCTTGGTTAAAACTACAAGTGCCTTGCTCGAAAGTACAACCTGAAGAAGCTAGAAAATTAAAATAAAACTTTCAATTACTTTCAGCTTTAAGTTTAAAACCAAAAAGCACAGAAAAGGTACTGCATTTCTCCTAAAATATCTAATGTTTTTACACAAAACAATAGACTCCATTCAATTATTATGTGTGAAAATTAATAGTTAACTAGTATAGCTGTGACAAAAACAGTCTCTTGTGTGGTGTATTTCATTTACATATAAAAAAAATTCTTTAACATGAGGTTCCAGTATAAAAGGGCAGTCAGTCACGGGGTTTCACAATATATTCAGTTGACAATCATCTGCCATCAAGTAATTCATATGATTCACGTTTTATTTGCACTTACATTAGTTTTGTAATTTAAAAATAAAGACAAACAATCTACAATTGTGTGTAGGTCATTCTTGCTTCTGAGCCTTGCCTTGATTTTAATTTTAGTAGTGTTTTAACTATGAATCGAAGTTTCACAAATAAAATAAAGAAAAATGTGGGCCTTGATCAATAGATGTTGTTTGTCAAATTTGGTCTTGCGCAGCACGTGCAAATTTCTAATTGCTCTGGCAATAAATTTTGAATGTCTTATTACTTATCAGCATGCAGCCTTTCACAACATACAACTACCAGTAGAATGGTATTATGCCAGTGACTTAATTTACTATTAAAAAAATAAAAATGTTTCACAATTATGGTGTAAATGACCTTGAGTTGTTGAAAGTGGGTTGTTTCTTTTATCGATGGCTGCAATTACATTACAAAATTTCATGAAAAGGGTCAAAAAAGGGCGGGCCTTACCCTTTTATACTGGAACCTCGTGTTTAATACCCTTTATATTTGCTTCATCTTTATATAGGACTTTCTTCTTGCAGCACAAACAACCTACTATTAGCTTGCAGATGGTCAGTGTACAGTATGTCAAGCACTCAATCTGAGTTTAGTAGTCAAGACCTGGCAGCTATCAGTTATTATTAAATTTTCAATCTCAAATATTGCGGTTCGTACGTTCTGATTGGTTCATTCAATCTCGGTTATCAGCTCATATTCGGAGTTCACCAAATATGGAAACTGACTGTAGTG
>JANVCF010225929.1:5924-16855 GCA_025388745.1 Hydrozoanthus gracilis
ATTTTGCACGTGCAAGACGTGTTCACGAAGGAATTCTTTTCATTTGTGGACGCTCTGGGATTTGATTTATGGGAATGTTCGCACATTTGTGATTCGAAAGCGAAGCTTGGGGGTGTTTGACTTTAACATGCATGAGGTTTATTTTTCGTAGCTTTAGACATAATCGCTCTATTCCACTAGGGATTTTTTCGAAAGATTTAAACAAAACAAGATAGACATAAACATAAAAAGAGGAGCCCTTTCTGTAGTTATTTTACTAGTATCTTGTCATTCTTCAGTCTCCTTGTTTGAGCAAGGTTTCTCTATTTGATGATTTAAAATTAAAGTTGTTACGTAACGCTTTGTAAGGCAGTAATAGATTTTGCAGATCATGTCTTACTAATGATTCTGGCCTTAACTCATCGTTTTTCACTAATTAAGCAGCCATTCTATTCAACATATCGACTTTTATTGATGTTTAGGGCCCAGAAGAATACACCGCCGAACTGATAAAAGCCATTAATGAAACCGGGAAGATCCACGTTGGACCCGGACAATTTCATCAAAAGAAACTTATTAGAGTTTGCGTGGCAGCCGAACAAACCACTGAGAGAGATATGTTGTTTGCTTGGGAGGTGATCCGGGAGCAAGCTACTAAAATACTGAGTAACCAGCAAGCCTGTGATAAAAAGCACAGGGAATATGCTACAGTGAAAAGTCCCTGTTTTACCGCTTAACTTTTTTTTTACATACAAAACTTAAGCGTCTATATACCTGAATCTACACCTGACTTATTTCGAAAAAGCAGAAGGAAAGAAACGAAGACCAGGTTCAAACACAAAAAAATATACTAGCAAAATAATAAAACGTATTTCATAACCGCGCCATTTTCGTATATTTCAATATAAACCCAAGTTCCTTACATTATTTTAAAAGTATATACTAAAAGGGTTCAATGATTATCGAGAGGACCTGGGGCTAGTTGTTGGAAAGCCGATTAACTTTTATCCATGCAAGGTTAACTCTTAACAAAACCTAATGGTTTTCATCGTAACTAACCCAGGATTAGGGCTAATCGTCTTTCGAAAAACTGGGCCATGCGCCCGGTTCCTCAAAACCCGATTAGTGCTAACCCAGGATTAATTGCCATGACAACCAATAGGTTTTGTTAAGAGTTAAACCTGGGTTAAGTTAGTCGGGGTTTTGAGGAACTGGGCCCAAAATGAAAATCAAAAAATTGAACACAGTTAAAAGTTCGAGATAACCATGTGATGTCACTGTCTGATTCAACAATATTGTTTGAAGTATTCTCGGAATAAATTTTATGCTTTATAGTTAAACAACTGCACAGCACCACTTGGAAGTTATTTGATATACCAGTGGTTCAAAAATGAAATTGTTAGATTTCCTCTGCAATTTTGTTCTTGGTTTTCCCTTTCTTTTGAAGCCTGTCACTTAACCGACTTTTTTTTGTCAAAACCAGGTAAAAAACCCCGTCTTTTTTAACACAAATTGTCATCCCGATAAAAATGAATCGTCTCTTTAAATTGAACATTTTTCTCTTCCAAGCGGCAACATCAGTATCCGTGCATGATTACAAATTTGAATTTCTCATGTCACACCCACCCTCATTCACCTAGAACACAAAGTCAATAGTGTGTCTACCGATCCAAAATGGTTTAGAGAGGAATTAAACATTGAATATGAGCGGATGTAGTTTTCTTTCGTGTTCAATGGTTTAAAGCTAAAGTTCCGCGTAACTGAGACCTACAGGGCAGAAATAAAAGCTCTGTAAAATCAGGCAAAAACTTTTAAACGACACAGGTCGTTTGTTCATTTTCCCAAGGCTGACAATTCCACGCAATTCAAATAAAAAAAACCCCGACACGGTCTTTAAGGTTGTAATAGCTTTTACCCCTGTAAGTGGGTATCACGTGATAGATTTTGTCCAATAGCAGCGTCCGTTCCCATAACTAAATAACTTACAAATACAGTTTCTACGGTTTCAGTGCAGACTAGCTTATTGTAAAACTTGATAATTTTGTCTATTTCTTTGAAGAACTTCTTTTAGTATTCAATTAACACACAGATGCCCAAAATCTGTATGACAACTCTTGAACATGTCAATTTAATTTTACTAAATTTGATTCAGTTTCCGTGCTTCTTATAGTAGTAAAATGAGTACAATCAATGTTGCAGTGGCCGGTGTTTTATACTTTGTCAAGTATTTTCGAAAAAAAAAGCAAAACACTGTTGTTTTTCTTGCAGTTTTTCGTTTCCCTTACTATCATTAGCAGGCAACCTCGTTTTTCTTTTCTCTGAACTCGCTTTTTGCTTGAATGCAGCTTTTTGTAGTTGCTTTAATGTTACGTAAAACTCAAACTTTAACACCATTTCCCTATTTTCCGGTCAAAAACAGGTGGTTGAGTTAAGAAGGTGCATTTGCTAAAACTAATTAAAACTATTCAGTATTTACGTAATACGTCGCGGCAAATCAAGAACTTAGTTATCAAAACTCGAAAGACGAATAATCTTTCCGACCGTTTAATAGTCTTGGGTAAACTTGTTAATTTCGTTATTAACGCCGACAGGAAATGATTTTCATTTTAGAGATTATCAAGCAACCAACGAAAATTCGAATTAGCAGTAGCATTGTTTTCGCAACGTCACCAAAATTTTGTTTTTTAGCTAGCAAGAATGAGTTATTGGCATTGATTCCTAAAAGAAAAGCTTAAAATTAAGAAACCTTTAGAATTACAAAGCAAACTATACTAAAGAACCATAAAAAATACTGCTTTTTTTTCTAAAATTGACGTAGTTAGTGTATGCTAAAACCAAGTAACTTATGAAAGAATTTTATATTCTGACTAGCACGAATATCACTTTCCCATACAAACAAGCTGTCACGAAAATAGAAAACTGAAAGACTAACACTGCATGTAAAAATTATAATTGTAATAGTCGTGAGTAAACAGTAATAACATTAATAACACACGATGCAAAGTCATTACAGATAAAAGTCTTTCTAACTCAACCACGGTGAAAAGAAAAAACTTCCATCAGCGTGAATCTAGGTTGCGTTGCCGATCTTGTTTTATCAATATTGATAAAAATTCAGTTTTGTTAGAGTTGTTCCCTATGGTTTAAGACAGCGTTTAGTGTCTCAAGAATTTTTCTTTTTGGCATGATCATGAATGCTAAGCGTTACATTTTGGAAATCATTTCTGTACTTGTTTTGCTTTTTGTGCAGTCGGAGGGGAATTGTTCCCCTACTGTGAAGTTTAACTACATATATGGTAAGTAACAAAAAATTGCGACGATTTAAGATTTAACATTTTTGTTTTTCGTTGCATATTTTGTTTTGTTTGGTCACCTGAACTGGTCGTTCCCTACCCCAACTGAGAAAAAAATTGTCGCAAATTGTATAAAAGAGCCAAATTGTTGCTACTATACTACTATTACTACCATTGACTCTAGAATTTTTTCCTTTTGGAAGGAATGTTGGACGTTACATTCTTGGAATCATTTCTGTTCTCGTTTTGTTTTGTTTTGTGCAGTTGGAGGGGAATTGTTCCCCGATTGCTAAGTTTAACTACACTGTTATATGGTGAGTTACAAAAACGCGACGAGTTAAATTCAGTCTAGAATTATCTTAAATCTTGGTTTTTCGTTGCTTATTTCGTTTTGTTTGGTCACCTGAACTGGTCGTTCCCTACCCCATCTGAGAAAAAATTTGTCGCACATTGTATCAAAGAGCCAAACTATCGCTACTATACTACTATTACTACCAGTGTCTCTAGAATTATTTTTGGCAGGAATGCTGGACGTTACAGTCTGGGAATCATTTCTGTACTCGTTTTGTTTTGTTTTGTGCAGTTGGAGGGGAACTGTTCCCCGATTGTTAAGTTTAACTACACCGATATATAGTGAGTTACAAAAACGCGACGAGTTAAATTCAGTCTAGAATTATCTTAAATCTTGGTTTTTCGTTGCAGATTTTGCTCTGTTCAGTCACGTCAACTGGTCGTTCTCTACCCCATCTGAGGAGACATGTGTCGCACTTTGTATCAAAGAGCCAAATTGCCGCTCCTTAAACTATGATGTTTCGCGTTCTTTGTACTACAACTGCGAGCTTAGTGATACAACAAGAAAAAAGTTTCCAGAGGATTTTCGACAACGCCCAGGATGGATTTACTATGAAAACGAGGTGAAAAATCTCTCAGATTTCTCGACTTCTTTCTACGCGTACGATTTTATTCTAATTATTTTTGTACATGGTTGCCCGTCACTGAACCGACACCTAGACGAGACTGGATGATACCTCGAAAAGAAAAAGCCAATTACTTCAAACCTACACCTTTGTAAAATAACTTAGGAGCCAGCGTGGCTTAATTGTGGTTTCAAATCCCACTCTGGCTGATGACTGGGTTTTGCTTCAGTGCCGATCCTAGAGTCAAAACCACCACGCTCGTAAACATTCAGCCAACTGGGCTGTCTCCAACTAGTTTAGATTCGTAACTGTGTGTCTTAACATCATGACTAATTAGCAACCCTGCCACCTAGGGGCTTACTACCAACCTTACCGCTACCAATACCACCACAGTTCCACTACCACCACTACCGCTACCAATTCTATCACTTATGATATCACCTAAACCTCGCTACAAATACTGCCAACACCACTACTACCACCACAGTTCCGCTACCGATACTACCACCACTACCACCATCAATACCATTTCTGCTACTACTGCTCCTACCATTACTACTACTATTCATACCAAACTACTACCATTAGTATCACTGCCACCACTATTCCTCAACAAATAAAAACACAGTTTCAAGCGTGTAAGTAAATGTAAATGATTTTAATATCTTTTTCATCGCACAGAGAGCTGAACGAAGACGAAATGAAAGCCAAACAGCAAAGAGGAAGATGAAGTTGTTTCAGAATCTCCCAACCACAGGACCAGGTTCAGTTATCTTTTTCACAGTTAACAGCGAGTTGTTCATCGCCTTCTCCAGCTATAGAGATGATGACAAGGCAATTGCCGCAAGTTTCAACACCTTGTCCCAGATTTACAAGCTACAGGATAATAGGTTCGTCCTTAACCAAACTGTACCAACGTTTGCAAGTTTTACCGTCGAACATTTTACAATCAATAACGAAACATTTCTTGCATATGCTAGTTTACATGTGAAAGCACATTCTTTTCTGTATAAATTAACAAACGGGGTTTTCCTGCTGCATCAAGCTATTGTAACCAGTCATGCAGCTCATATGCACTTCTTCACAATTGGCGACAGCAATTTTCTAGCAGTATCAAGTTATCTTCACGAGTCTCCAATTTACAGATGGGAGAATGACAAATTTGTGAAGTATCAGATTATTCCAACTGCCGACCCAATTATGTGTGCCACTTTTGTAATTGAAAACATAACCTTCATAGCATTTTCGAGTTATTTAGAGCTCGGAGAGATTCGTTTGTTTAAGTGGACAGGTTCAAGTTTCAGCTATTTTCAAGGTATGAGGTGTAAACATTGCCGGATGATTCATCCGTTCAAAACAAACAACAGGATGTTTTTAGTTGTTGCAAACAATGCAGCGAGTCCTCACCGAGACCTATCGCCCGTTTACCAGTGGGACGGGACTAAATTTGTTACCCACAAAGCTATCGTAACAACTGGAGCGTACGCTTTTCAGTTCTTTGTCGCCGACAGCAATGCGTATCTTGGAGTGGCAAACCATTATGGAAAATCCGAAATATGGAAACAAGAGAACTACCACTATGAGCTTCAAAATTTAGAGACACAGTTCGCATCCGATATCTGCTCTTGTCAATTCAAGGGTCGGCTTTTTCTCGCAGTTTCTCAACTTCTAAACGGAACGGTTTTTAATTTCGTAAGCAGTGTTTTCATTTGGTCTTAAAAGCTGTAAGGAATAATTTAACGAAGTGTGTTGTTCTTTATCTGCCTTCTTTATGACAAAATTCCACCTTCTTCAAGGATTTCGACTCCTGTCCCATACAGAAGTCTTGAATTATCGTGTTTCTAAACAAAGATAATATAATTTTATGCTGCAAGTCTGTCAGATTCACAAAAAATCAAAAATATTCGTTTCTCATCCTATGCGGTTTAACGATATTCAAAGGACTTAGAGATGTTAGGTGTATCTTCTACCAAGTCTCAGTGTATCTTCACTGATTTTTTCTTAATGTTTGAGTCAGTTGGCTGCTGGTGTCTAACTTCTTATTACGCAACGACTTTGACAATGGGAAAATGAGAGTTGATTAAAACAATCAAACCATTGAAGTTGATAAACCTGCCAAGTTTGTTCAACAAAAAGTATTGCGGGCTCAAGTTAGGAGCATTCAATAATAAATCTGGAACTCAAAGGGTTCTTGTTGAATAGAATAGTTGAGAATAACGATGTATTGCAATTATTAGATCGTGTACTTTCATCTTAAATCCCGTAGCTGCTTACTAAGTTGCAGCATTATGCTGATTTTGTAGTGTTTTAGCTAACGATCAGTATAACAGCCATAATGAACATAATTATGATGTAATCAGTTTAAATGTAACCACGCGATCTATGTTCCTGTACATAAATTGTGATACGAGTATCTGGAAGTGGTAATAAAGCGTTCAGCGAGATAACAAGTTTCGGTGTTCTCTATCGTAAAAAACTCAAACCAACAAGAACTCTACGTGTTGGAAGATTTATAATCTTTTGATGTTGAATGTAGCCAATCGCTTGGCTGTAGCATTAGAACCCAATCCAGGCTCAACCAGTTTCAAAATAGACGACCTTTAGGATACCGCTGACAGAAAGACGGGTGGCGCACGTGTACTGCCTTAGTCTCGAACAAAACCTTCAAAAAACTCCAGCGAACTATTGAGTACTTATCTACTTCAGCTCGAGAATTAGGCTGCACTTCAAGCATAAATAACCAAAGAATGAAACGTTCTTTAAACGGGGCAATGTCCCGCTATCGGAGCCTAAATTCTAGTCTACTTCACAATGTGTTCGATCATTGAAACAAACAAGCGCGGGTCAGCTTATGTGGTGAACAAATGGACGCAACCATCACGGAAAGATTTGCAGTTAATTTACAATGCTAATGCACTTTTGAGTTTTTTAAAGATTTTCTACAACTCTAAGGTGGAACCGAAAGAGGTTTTAGCTGAAGACGCAAGTTTTACAGCCCGGGGGAGACTTCAACCTTTTTGGTTGAGGATGCCTGTTGGAATATTTCATTAAAACCCTTAAGAGGTACCAATACGGACGTGGGTCAGGTCAATTTCAAACCTTTAGAGCGTAGATGCAGCCACAGCATTTTAACTTAAAGAGCATATGACACGAAAACAGTTTTTCAATTTTCCAAAAATATACTACAAAAAACATTGATTTGCCAAGTTTGAGAAACATACGATGAAAGTACGCCAAGATACGGCGTGTAGAATTTTGAATTTTTCCTGCTAAATGCGTCCCCTCAAAAATACCAACAAGATGACGTAACAGGTCACGTGCGTCTCGTCTCAGTCTCATTTAAACTCCAGAGTGGTAACATTAATTACAGTCAATTTATCAGTGCAGTTATGGCGCGTAAAATCAATTTGTTTGTAATTCTTTCGTTGAGCCCGTCGTGCAATGAATAACTGTGGTTGCGACAATTTATTATGATAATTTCAGGAAGTGTTCATACAGGTCGACCGCTCAGTCTACTGCGAAGCCGATCTAGGCGAGATAGAAGCACGGGGGATCTCGAAGTCGTTTTAGAAGAAAACTGAAAAAGATATTGACAGAAATGATAGCGAAGAGGTGAAATATTGTTGTTCAGGTCAATAGTGACAAGGAAAGAGTTGATGCAGTCCGATTTACCATTTTACGAAATAAACTGGTTTTCGTGTTTAAAATTGAGTTCTCCATAAAATTACTTAAAAATATATCAGGCTAGAAATGTATAAAAGTTATTATAAACAAACGTTTTCGGATCACTTGTCCATCTTCAGGTTATGAAACGCGGGTATAAGATTTTTGGTTAAATGGATTGTGAAACAAAAGAGTCGTTGTTAAGTAATTCCTCTAGGGAACAGGCAGAGTTCAAAGAACTTAATTTGTTTGTTTAAAAAAGGTTTCAAATTAGCAATGTACATTGCTTATTTGAACTTTCTCGCTTTCCAATGCGGCGCGGAATCCAGGGTTTTCCATATAAACTCATGATCTTTACTCTGGGCGATGTGACGTGCTGGTTTAGAACTGTAGTTTGGATCTTCACGTTCTGCTTTCCTTATTTCAAAATTTCTGCATGTTTCTTCAACATAATTTACTCGACAATTTAGGCAGGTGCCCAGTTTTCGTGAACCTAGTTATCCCTCACTAGAACCTAGTCTCGTGAGTCGGGACATTGCTCCTTTTAAGCGACTTGCGAAAAGGGGCTTGTTTTCCTCGGGATGATCAAGATACTTATGGGGATCACCATTACCAGTTTTGCGCCTTGCGAGTAGGCGGATTTCACCCGACGCAATGTTACGAAACGAACCTTTTCAAATCCAGACGCCTTCAAGACACGAAACGAAGAAAGTTTAATCTCAAAACACCAATCAAAGAACAATTGGTTTATTGATTACAATTACTGAAACCCTACAATGCTCTCATAAAAAACAATTGCAACTGTCAAACGTTTATTTCAGTTTTTATTTTCAAAACTTATTATATGTTTAAAGGATTTTTTATAGCTTGATTTTACTAAACCGTAACGATACCGACTTTGAAACTTTTCAAAACATGAAATCAAAATTTTAAGTTGATCTGGTTAAAACAAAGTTTTTTTTTCAATTCTCAACCATCTCGTGGTCTAGCTGCTCCAAGGAAGAAGGAGACTTTGGCCCAGCTAACAGCGCCGACGCTTGAAACACTTGAAGGGAAAAAGAAAAGAATTGGTTAAACATCGTTTGGTTCTCTTTTCTTATCGAGATACATTATGGCTTGCTTTCATATCTTTAACAACAATAACGATTTAGTTTGTACTCGTCAAGTGAAAGTGCATTCTTAAAAATGAAGAAAAATATCGTTTGTTCATCAAAATAACTCTTTTGGTTGCTGAGATATCAAGGTTTTTCATATATTCAAACAACCAAAGTTGTGACGTCAAAGTCGGGAATCCGCAATGGTTTACATTACGAAACATTAACTATTTCTTGATAAACCAGATCACTGAACTTTGCACTAAAACAAACACATGTTACAGCGATAACAGTTTTGAAATTTATCCAATTGGATTCCCGACTTTGAAGTCACAACTTTAGTAGTTTGCATACTCGAAATCTTATTATCTCAGCAACCAAAAGAAATTAAATGAAATAATCGACATTTTATCTCTTTCTAAAAGTTTTTTGACAGACAAAGTCCAACAATTCCGATACATACACATTAAACTAAGTTGGCTCGTATGGTGACAGTTCAAGTTTAAGTTGTAAAAAAAAACGATTTCAACGAGCGCTCGCAATTTAGGTGCGATGAATGAAAGATCTATCGAGTCAGTTTTAATTTCAAAATCTAGAACAATCGATTTAAGAAAGAGGGAACGAAAATTACAAGGCAAAATATTCGGTAAACAGCTAAACACACAATTTTAATTTGGCAACGTATAAACAATAGATCAGGTTGTTTGAAAGTAAATAATGGTCAGTCACATTCTTAGAACATTCTACTTTTTAGTTTTCAGTATATTTAATGTCGATGTTTGACATTTCAAAGTAACACCATCCTTGTGTTGTAATTGAGTTTAAGAAAAAAAAGAAAATATTTCATATAAGAACCAGTAAATTTGGCTGAGGCTCAATGTTCTTAATGTTTTGGCGATTTGAGCCTCAAAATGTTCTAAATTTGTTCTTATTTCGTGGTTAGTTTTAGTGGTTTCAAGTGTGTTTAAATCGAAGAAAAACTAAGCCAAAAGTGTTGCATTGTTTATGAGTTTGGTCAATTTATCGTTGCGAACTTCTTAACGTGGATTCGCCGACATTTTCCCCGATTTCTAGTGACATGATAGTGATATAAACTACGAAGCATTTCTTGCAAGTTTATTCTTTAATGTTCAGTTAAAGATCAAAGTTCAGTAAAATTTTCCAAAAAAAAATAAGCTATCTAGCTCGTTGTTAATTTGTTCTTAAATTTCGGCCAATTTGAGCCGGCTCGTTGTTCTTATAAAAAAAACGTGTATTCGATTACGTATTTTAGATAATTTTCCTTAACAACAAACGAGTGTTTCCATAGTTACTTACTGTTGCTGCAGTGCTGGAATTCGATGTTGTCAACGGCAATATCGCTCCGAAAACCACTTCCACGGATTCCCTCGAAAATAAGCTGCAACGTCCAAGATAATCATAGTAAATATATGGACTAGTTAGAAAGCACGGTATGTATTCTCCATTTGTTTTCTGGTCCTTTTTAACAAAAAGGTTTTTTAAACTCTGATCAACAAACAGCCAGTAAAACAATCTCATTAACACCTGAAACAAAGAATGTGCACCCTTGCGGTTCGTTTAAGATGAAACAAAGAATCTGTGCACAGTCTTTGCTCCCTATAATTATACTATAGGTTTATGTGATTAGCGTCTAGCCGTCTTTTGAGGGTAGGCCGGCTTGTTAGGTTTAAGAATAGCTCAAGTGAAAATAGTCCATCAATATTATTTTTGCTAAATCAACTTTATTGCCCTTTCATCAATTTTTAAAGTGGTACCAAAAAAGGAAAAACTATCAGGAGATAGTAAAGTTCGACCATAATTTTGCGCATGAAAGGGAAACCAGTTTCATTCAAAAAAATTTGAAATACATTCAAAGCATCACGCGATTTTTGTGTATAAAAACCCGCTCTTAGTTTTTGGCGATTTGAGCCTCAAGTTGTTCTTATAAAGTTGTTCTTATGTTTCTATGCGTGGTTTAAATGGAC
>JANVCF010226040.1:0-13688 GCA_025388745.1 Hydrozoanthus gracilis
ATTAAAAGCCCGTGGGGGGGGGGGGCTACTCCTGGGTCAAAAGGGTAGGGATGACCGTCGGAAAAGTCAGAAAAAACACCCTAAGAAATACCAAGGGATAAAAATTTTCCCCTGTGTAGCTAGTGGGTCGGCGCCAAGTCCCCTCATGTTGTTCTGAACGTGATGTTCAGTAATAAAGGCGCGCACGTAATAGAACGTTTGCCAAAGAACGTCTTTTAAAACTTCTTATCAGTACGCACGTTTGCTAAATTACGGGACTGTCAGCAGCCCAATAGCTGGGAGTTTTTACCTCCTAAAAATACCAGGCTCTCGGGTTTAAAACCGTACTTCTTTATACAACCTCTAAAAAACACCGGATTGACAATTTTAACCGGTCTTACCTACCATTCAAATACAGGGAGTACCAAAGTCCCCAAAAATTATTTTTTCTCTGGTTAGTTTTCGGGTGGGCGGTAAGTTCCCTCGTGTTCCCCTGAACGCAGGTGATATGCAGTATATAGTAGTGACGTTCGCCAAAGCACCTTTCGACACCTTGTTCAGTATGCACGTTTGCTAAAGCTGTGGCTATACGGTACAACATTGCATGCAACGATGCGCGCAATGGGAGACCGTGTAGCCACCTTTGAAAATGTTGCACGCAACGTTGCGCGAAGTAGAAACCGATCCTACAACTACAACATTGCATGCAACGGTTTCACCGTGTGGCTACACGAAGGGTTTCAGTTGCACGCAACGTTGCATGCAATTATGCTGCACCGTGTGGACACGGCTCGAAAAATATATTAGTTTAGGTGAAGGTCATGTGATCACTCCATATTTGGGACAAAGTCCACAGAAAGCAATATGGCTGACATAGAATCAAAAATGCAGGAGACATGGTGATTCAAATGAATTCCGTGGTGTTAAAAGCATTTACAAGGAATCCCATGCACTTGCTGCCATTGTCTTGCCCTGAGCCTTACAAGAAGAAAAAATCATGGCCTCGAAGAGCTTGACAGAAGAGCATTTGGGTCGTAGTCTTCTTACGTTTGCCGAGTCTTTAAGCAATTTGAGACAATCACAAATTATTCAAGAAGCTTGTTCGAGTTCTGTTCCTGATAAAAGTTTGTCTCTCGACGAAAACTTATCCAGGCTATTTGAGTGTTTGAGACTTGAATACGGAAGGTAAAGGAATTTATGAGCAATTTTACTTGACGCCCTAACTCAATTGACATTTTTTCTTGTTCTTATCTGAGTTGTCACCTTGATGAGACCATGTGTTGAAGTTGTTATTATTTTGATTCTTTTTATTGAGGTATATTTGTTCACAGATTGATTCTTGCCTAATAGTTATTGAAATATAAAACTTTACTAGTTTCAAAACTGATGATCAAATTGAGTTTTAATCACTGCAAACCTCAATCTAGCGAATCACAGAGTTTATTGACATTAGTGAATCAGTGTGGTTCTATCATGGTACAACTTTTTATGTTATGTATTAAACAAAATACTTTGTGTTTTTAGTGGTTACCGTTTAGTCAGCCCAAAATGGAAGAATTTTCTTAGCTTGAAGCTTCCATTTTCTGAGAAGACAAGACTAAACAACGCAATATGGAGATGTTGGCATATTCAGTGTAAGTTCGTTGTTTAACTGTAAGCATGCAAAGACGTTTCAATGTTTTTACCAAGTGTGATATTGAAAGCATGTTCATTTATTATCAGTAAATACAGTTTCATCAATTACTTTTGGTTGAGGTTTCTTGAATATGCTGTCCAAAGCCTTTACAGGGTCAGTACATCTGGAAATCCCTTAATATAAGAAAAGTGACATGATAATTGTTGTAACTACTGTAGGGGTTACGAAGATATTCCCTCATTTTTTGAAAACTTGAGCTGCTTTGGGTGCCATAACTACATTCATAGAAGTATTGATAAAAGCTTTTTTTCATTTAAAAGAAAGATTGCTCATTTAAAATAGTTACAAAAATAGTTCACGATAAAGTTTGGGTAGCATGACACACATAAAACATATGTGTTAAGCCCTTGCTCACTCCCATCTACTTCTGTTTGTATTTATCAAGAAAAAAATGAAATATTGAATTAATTTATAAAGATGAAAAGTTCCTCAAGCTTTGGCTGTTATCTGCAAAATGATAAAAACAGCCATTTTTAATGACACTCTTACACACATAATACATTATATTATATAACTAGTTACATACATTTTCTAAAAAACTTTAAAATAAAAATGCTAATAATTTTAAAATGTTGTCTCTGATTTAAGGTTAAACAGATTATTTGATTTAAAAAAAACAACTTTTGATTATGTTTTGCTAGATCAAAAAGGAAAACGACCATTCTTTTGCCAGTTTGTTTCTCCAGAGGAACGAGATCCACCAAAAAAGCAGCAGCTAGTAAGTGTTTAAATTGATCTAAGCACTGGATGAAGGTGTTAAAAGTTTGTGTCGATTAATTTTCACTTGTGATATTTCACCAAATTTGAATTAGAAGTTCTTTAAAATAGTTATGTTTTTATAGTCGGTAAATATTAGTCATCTTAATATTTATGGCTCATTACCCTTAGATATTAGTAGCTACTTGAAGTGAAAGACTTATTTTCTTGTATTTTGGTGTAATTTGATAGTAGTTGTGTCTTCATTCTTTTTGTTATGGTTATTAAGTGGCATAACAATTTATAATATTGTTTGTCTGATAGCAGTGATGCATAAAAAGATAGACTATGATCTTAAGTGATCTTACTTTATAGAATGATGATTATTTCACAACCGTGGTAATAACGATGTTCAAGCAACAATTTTGTTCCAGTTATATTCAAGTGATCAAAACATCAACAAGCAACTAGAGCCTGTACTATTTATGGAACAAGTCTTAGAAAACTTAATTTTCATCTTCAATAATTCAACTTTTGTGATCATTTTTCATTTTCTCAATACAAATAGATGGTTATTGTTTACAAGTCATATACGGAGAAGTTATATATTGATAACTGATTAGGACTAATCGGGATAAAATTGGAATTTATGATAAGTTCTAGTGAGAGAGTTTTTTCAAAGAATGAATAGTAAAATAAACTTATTAAAGGCTTGGACTCAAAAGTTTTTTGACCCAAGTATTCATTTGTGTTGTTTTTTGCACTAAGATCTACAAATGTTTTTTGATGGGCTTTACATCAATGATACAGAAATGGCCTTAATATTCCTCTGGCAGTATATTTTTGTTGCTAAAGTTATAAAATGTTCCATTGTAGGCAGTAATACTGGAAGGCCGGTACTGGAAGAGAAAGCTTGAAGCAGTTGCTCGGGAATACAAGAGATGGCGAGTTTATTACAAGGAAAAGGTGCGGTTTTGTGTTTGACTTCTAAAAGTTTTGTTCATTTACCTGAAGATGACTTTATAAGTCAAAAATGTTTGTTTTATATTACGTTTTAACTTTGAAGTACCATTTTGATATTTTATACTGTATATATATATATTATATATAGAGAGAAAACATCTTTCTAGTATGTCAAGGCTTGATAATTTATTTTCTTGAAACCCTTTAGTTTTCATCTTCATTATTTTATCAGCTTGGTAATAAAACTAGATAACAAAATAAAATTTCAGAAAGATATAGAATGGTTGACAGCACAGTGGCTATAAGCTGTAGCATGTTCGTTTCACCCTACAGTTGGGAGTTTGAGCCTCAGTCGCACCTCTGTATTGTTTCCTTGGGCAAGACACTCTACCAAACTTGTTCCAGTTGTCTCAACTGTATAAATGCGTAACTGCTTCTGTCGGGATCTAACTTAAGATGGGTTAGTGTCCTGCCATCCTTCACTGTAAGAAATATTGGTCTCAGACAAAACTTCTAAATCTGTGTCCATATCTGCATCTCAAATTTGATAATCCTTTATATTAATTTGAAGCAATTTTTAAATTGATAATTTCTATGATTTGAATTTTCTGCAGCACCATTTTGAAATGTTATGGTTGTAGTACCAGTTTCCACTTTAGATGGTAACAATAGTAATGAACAAGAGGGTGGGGATCTGGTACTGCAACCGAAACTTGTCACATTTCAAAATGGTGGTGTGCGGGAAATTCAAACCATAGAACTGATCTGACTAAATTGCTCTGCATTAGTTTTATGTACAGGATTATCAAATTTTAGCTGCTGATATGGACACAAACTTGACAAAAAAATTCCTTTTGAGACCTGGCAGGAATGTTATACAATGGGAAAATTGACAAACAAGTTTACTTAACGTGGAGTAAAGCATTACTTAATATTATAATCAGTTAGTTTAATATTTGGTTTGCAGTGGTCAACAAGTACTCCAGAGACTGCATTGGAAAATCTTAGCATCCAGGTTTGTTGAATTTGATTTTAAGGGGAATGTTGATGTCATTATACAGGTCATGAAAAACCTGGAGTTTTAGAATTTCTTTTTCTAGATCTGGAAAGCCACTGAATTTTTTTGATAAGGCTCATGGAAAGTCATGGAAAATTGATAGAATTTCGATTGGTAACAATAATATGTAGAAAAAACATAACCAACCCATATATTTGCACAAAATTACACGCCTCTTTGCCAAATTATCAATGATTTCAATGCAACTTTTAGATAAAGACGCAATGTGATAAAACCATGCAAGATTTAAATAATTTTATTTCCTAGATGTTTCAAATTAAACATATATACCTTTCTTCACCTTGTTTAGCTTGCATATTCTTAGGAAAAGGGAAAAATTAAACTACTTTTGATTTGTTGAGGGAAAAAATAACAATTATTCTAGGTCATGGAAAATATAAAAAGTCATGGAAAAAACCATGACAAGTTATGGAATTTAAGAAAGTTGAAAGAGAACAAACCCTTTTATAGTTAAAACAGCTTTTACTTTTTCATTAAAGCAGCTGTAGTAATATTCACCAAAGTCTCAAACAGTTTTTTACCCGATGAATCTGACAGTTTTGGTCAGCTTTCTTCAGGTTTCAGCCTTTAGTCAATATTATTTTTTCTAAAACATTTTAAATTAGGTTAACTAAAGTGCAAGTGTCTGTTTTCTCCAGTGAGATATAATTATTTGGCTTAGGCATTACTTTTAACCTCTCAAAATGACATAGATATGAATATCGTTTCAGTAATCATTGATGAAAAGAAAAACACAAATTTTGCTTTGCAGGCCCAGATATGTGATCAACAGATATTTGATGATCTTGAGAGAAGAGAAAGAATGAGGTAAGCACTGAGCAAACAAAAATATGAATTATTATTAATAAGTGTTTGTTACTAATAACATCATAATTATCTGAATGTTTTCTAACAGTCTTGCACAAAATATAAAATGATATTGGAGCAAGTTCTCACTGGGAGTTTCCACCTCTGGTCTACACTTAGTTCTCATTTTTTTCATATTTTTGGCTTTTTTCATATATCAATATAGATTTAAACCTCTCTAACACAGACACCTCCTGGAACTGTCTCAACTGCCAGATTTAGAAAGGTGCTCATCTTTTATAGACTTAAAATACTTGCAGCTGTAAACGACTCAGAAAATGAATGGTAGGGACTAAGATTTGGTATTTGTTTTTTAGAAGCGTCCATCTTATTTGGGTGCCCCTCTGAAGAGGTTAATTTAACTGTATTTGTATATCTGTTGTCTTCAAATAATTTACCTCGAAAAATCTCATTTTTGGAGCTTAAATTACAGGATATTGCACAGTCTTCTTAAGCTTCAGTTAGGAAACTTTAATTTATTTCTGTTTTATAAAGCAATACTAGGACAAAAGAGATGGTAAATAAATGGTGAATAAGGGCAAGCCAACAAATTTTTGTGTTAGCTGTTCTCGACGATGCTGCATTAATGTAAGTAATCATTTAACAGCGAGAAAAAGGTAAAGAAGTATTTAGTCTTACCTTCTTAATTATGATTATTATGGTAAATAAAAAAATGTAGAAAGAGGACTGTTAGTGGTAGCAGTGGGGATGGCGTATCAGCTACAAGCCCCACAGAATACTGCCCCGACCAAGCACTAAGGATGGTGGAGGAACACATGACTCAAGGTATTTTAACCATTCTAACTGCTATATATTACTGTGTACAACTGAGAAGAATATTTTTTGGTTTTTATTTGGGTATGAGCCAGGAAGTTTTGAAAGTATATGGTTAGAAATGCACTGTGGCCCATTTTCTTGAATAGAATAACCGGCCATGACTCTTCACAAACACCCTTACAAAAAACCCTTACAAAAAACTCTGACACCCACCCATTCGATATTTCCTGCAAGACAATAATAACTGGAAGTCAACTTATTTAAAATGTTACTCATGAAACTGTGTTTTGATCTTGAGTTCCATCTGTCTGCAGAGAGCACTCCTTCGAGATTTTATCTCAGAAAAAAACTAAGAATATTGGCAAAATTTAGTTTATATGGCAAGGACAGATGATGAAAGGAAAGATAATAAATTGCATGTTTCAAGTGCTATAATTTCTCATATTCAAGTGGAGCAACTTGTGGATATTGTGGCTATCAAATTCTAAAAAGGAAGCCTGCTTGTCTTCCAATTCTGTTTTGGTGGTCAAAGTTGAATTAGACTCAAAAAGTATGTCTGAGTTCTGTTGTTGGTTCAAGCCCAAGTGGCTGGAAAGACAAATTATTGTCCTTTACACCAATGCCCTTTATTGAAAATAGAGATGAAAACAGGCAAATTGATTTATAAATTAAAGCAACTATGTTAGTTGAGAGAATGTTTTTTAATATAATTTTTTGACACAAATTTGTAAATATTTTGGATTTTTGATCTTTGCTGCTATCTTTGTTAAATTGAATTATCAAGTTTTAGTTTGCAAAAGGCTTCATAATTATTTTGTTTACAAATGAAAGGATCTGATCTTAACCAAAATAGTCTCCCCTCCAAAACTTATGGCCACCTGATGGCTTCAAAAAAAAAGTTCGGCTAAAAAACAGCTCTTGCCCACCCCAGTTTGCAAAAACAAGTTTTGCTGTTAGTGAAAAATCCTTCCTTTTCAAAGCCCATGATTCAACACTTCCAAGAAAGATTTACCTTCCTAAAGTTTGTCTTGAGACTTGTCTTAATTAAAACTGATTTGACAACCAAAGCTTGTTTATCTGCTTAAATCCCTTTCAGTTGAAATTGTATATGCTTGGTAAATTTCCCAACTAAAGTGGTTAATCCTTTCAGTTTTGGTTGTGTTGGTAAATTCTCCCAACTAGAGCCCTACTTTTCATTGAACATGTTTGGGTGAACTTTACTTTGCATCAGTAAATCACTCAGTTTGATCAATCCTCATTTTCTCAGTACCAAACGTCTTTTACTGTGCTTGTTAGGTAAGAAGAATTTAAATGTTGATAACCAAGTGACACTGGATGGCAAATGTTTGAACCGTCTTACCATTGAGCTTTTGATGAATCGATATTATGCCTGAGGAGCTTTTTGAAAAGCTTTACAACAATGTCTGGTTCTGTTACTTATTAAACTTTATGTTTATGGTTTTATTTCATGAAACAATGGTAAATTTGTAATTTGAAACCAAATTTGTCTCAATGCATTATTCAAGTATTCCAAGTGTCTGTTTCTACTGTATAAATAAATATTTGTTTGTATTTAACTTTTTGAAAGCATGTCATCATCTTGAAACAAAAGCTTTGGTTTTCCCCAAATTTCTCTTATTCCCAGCAGCTTCTCTAACAAAGGGTTGGAAAAAAATTGTCAGATTTTCATGTTCGTTGCAGATGTGGTGTTATCAGCTTTTCCAGACACATTGTTCACTACACTGACCAATGACCAGCCTGGTCCTGGCATTCCAACATCAGCCATTGGATCAACAGGTATAAATTATTTGAGAAATTAGTCTGGACCTAACTACATACGGCTTCATTTGATTAAGAGCTTAAAGCTGACGATTTTAAGATGAGTTGCAATTTTAACCACGTTAATTTTAAAGTTTTGTTGTGATTTGAATTTTGAGATCCACTTCATCACAAAAGTATGTGTTACTCACTGACAGTTAGTTATATACCATCTGACATTTCTTTAAAATGTTGGTTAAGGATTGCAACATGCTTTGAGCTAGAAGAAGTAATTGTGGCATTTTTAGGAACCTCAAATGGTGTTTAGACAGAAAACAATTCAAACAGGCCATTTTTTAAAGGAATTAAATACATAATAAGAATGGAAATTCAAGTGTGCATGCAAACCAACCTCCAATAGTGTTATTGTCTTTGCTGTTTGGTATGATCGTGATTTTCCTGCTATTCACAGTTTACCATTAAGTGTATGTAGTTTTGATTTGTGACGGTATATTATTCTCTACTGGTTTGTGTGTTTGTATTAACATTTTGTATTGAATATGTGATTTTGTCCATTACCATTGAATCAAACAGCTATTTATAATAATTATTTGCAAATAATGTGGTCTGGCTTCCTGTTCTTATAAAAACCCAAGGTTTATTTCAGGAAGACAGAACCTTTTACTTGATTTGTTCTTTAAAATTCAATAGTTTGAATATTAAGGGTAAATGAAAGTTTTTTGGCTTTCTTGTTGATCAGTTTGACAGCAGTTCCTCTAACTTGCACAACTGTTTTGACTTCATTTATAATGTACAACTTTCTAATTGTGTTAACCCTCTGTTGTTGCTCTAGCATTTTTTGTGTATTGACTCATTTGTAAAAGAGACTAATTGTCTTGCAAGCATTTACAGTACCATAGATTAGGATGGGAAATACTTAGCCAAAAATGTTCACTGATAAAAGTGTACACATGAAACATGTATAATTAATTCAGAGTTTTTGTGTTTTGAATGTTTATTGTGTTTTAGGAATTTGAGACCTTGGATTTGAGTAACTAGCCAGACTTAACAATGAGCGTTAGTTCTTCCTGGCAAAAGATTGGTAATACCCATTCGTTGATGGCTATTTAACTAACCTTTGCTAACATTTTTAGATGCACCAGACCTGTTTCAACAACCAAGACTGGACAACCTCCAACCCAGCCTTGATGAATTCATGGAACAGTTTGACTCCCTGACAAGTAAGAAAATTTTTTGTCGTTATATAAGCACATTAATTAAATTTATTTTATTTATCATTTTCATATTTTTCCAACTCCTGCAGTAGCTTCCTGCAAAAAGTATGATAAAAGACAAGCTGTTTTTGATTTTGGTAAATTTGAGTAATGTTCTGGTCCCGGTTCCTCAAAACCCTGATTAACTCATAAGAAAGCCTATTGATTGTCATGGGTTAACACTGTAACCTGCCATTGCTCTGCAGGATTTCACTTTTACCATACCACAATGTTTAAATTCAGTCAAACTGAGACTACATCGACCTGTGTACAACATAGTTTTCAAGTAAAAATCAATGAAACTCTATTTTAAAGCTGTTATTTATCCAATCATAGGACTTGTTATTAAAAGTGAAGAAAATCTTTGGATTATCAGTGTTCCCCACATGGAATTTTTCTTGAAATAATTTAATTAGCAGCAACAAAACTTTGTCAAAATCTTTTATTGTTATTGAGATATTAACATTTAATGCTCTCAACTGATGTTGTCATGCATGGTTACAACAAATTTGCATTTTTTTAAAATCTGCTGCAAATTAAATTATTTTAAGAAAAATTCCATGTGGGTAACACTGTTAATGAACTGCTATTCCTTTTTTAGCAGGGTCTATCCATTGAAGTTATAATAAAATGTTTCACTTCATATGCACTTTTAATTTTGTTTCTCAAACAAATCTTTGTTAGAAATTTTGGAACAAAGTGAAGCAGCCGCTGAACAGGTGAAGCAGAAACAGGAACAGTCAGCAGCCCAAATGCAGGGACAGCTCATGAATCAAGGACCTTCTGTTCAAAACCAGATACAGTACACAGAGAACCCCAGCGAGATTGAAATGATGGATGCTACAAGCTTCGACTCGCTTCAGGTGCAGGATTATTCTGGTAGTGTGAGTCAGCCCCAACAGGAATGCACGTTATCATCAACACAGGGATACCAGCCTGCAGTTGGGCTGTCAGCAGATTATCAAGGATTGACTGCACAACTCCAGCAATCGCCTGTTGAACAGATGCAACAAGATAATAACATCTTTAGTATGCAGCAGGAAATGTCAGCAAGTGTACAAATCCAAAACCCCCCTATTATAACATCCCCTTTGGCAAACACGCCTATTACATCCCCCAAACTCCCCTCTTCCAGCCTTATGTGTGCAGCTCCAACCAGTCCTGTCCAGTCACAGCAGAGGCCGCTTAGTCTCGAGAGTGGGGTAACCAGACAATACAGAAGTGGAAGTCTAAGTTCAGTGACTGAGCGTAGCTTAGATTCTCAGTCATTCCTTCCTAGAAGCCAACTGCAAGAGGCTCCGGTACACAGGAAAGGTAGGCTGCCAAGGAATGTCTCTGACTCGCAGCTTTACACCATGGATCTGTCACAATTAGGCTCTAACTTCAGTTCCTCCCTCCACAATACATCTTTGATGCCTTCTCTGGAGAGTGATTTGCCCCCACAGCTGCAGGCACCAAATCTTGCTGCGCACTTGCAGTCAGTTCCATCAAGGACAACAAGAACAGGAACACAGGATAATAGATCTGTTACTGGAAGTCAACCAAAGAAGGCTCGGCTACCTAGAAACATGTCTGATTCTGGTTTGTATAATCTAGCCAGTGCATCAAATACTGGATCTAGCTCCATCAACCGCCAGTTGTCTAGCCCAGACCAAATTTCTGCCTTGCAATTGCAGAAGCAAATCCAGGACATTACAACTAACCAACCACTGGCACCGGCACAGTCAGTGCGCCAGTCAAGAGTAAGTGGTAAAAGAAAAGGTCGCATCCCAAGGAATATGTCTGACTCATCACTAATGACAATGCAGCAATTGCCTAGAAACATGTCTGATTCCTCGTTAGTTGCTCTGCATCAGAAGCAACAACAGATTGAAGCACCAACAATAACGTCACTCTTAATGCAGGGTAGTGACGTTAGAGAGAGGGGAAATATACCTACAACACAAAGCACTCTTATTAACTTGTTGTCTAGTACCAACACCAATTTTGCTAGTCAGAATCAAGGTTTTGTCACCTCAGAACAGACAAAAGCTACATTGGGAAGCTCGGTGCCGTTTATTAGTTCAGCTTCAACATCAAGAGAAAAAACACAAAACAGTTTGTTAGACCAGCTATTAAAAGATCCCAACCAGCAGTTAACAACTGGTACTTTGCCGTCATCAATTTATTCTGACAGTGTTCGGATGACAACGGCCATTTCACAGACTACTACAACACAAAAGACTGCACAAGCTTCAACCCTTAGCAATATTTTGACATCATCGACAACAACCCAGCCAGTGGTTGTAGAACCAGAGAATACCAACAAAACATCTCTGCAGCACCAATTATTGAAGCACTTGTTAACTCTGCAGAAGGATAAGCAGCCACTACCCACCCACCTACTTGCGGCACTGCAGGCAAGTGTAGATCAGGAAAGTTTAAGTTTCAAGTCAAAAGCAGAAGAAACAAGACTGCAACAGCAGTCTCTTCAGCAGCAGTTGCAACAAGGGCAACCGAAGCAACAGTTGCCCCCACAGTCTCTTCAGCAACAGGTGCTGCAGCATCAGCAACAGCATCGACAGGGTCAGTTGCCAGTACAGCAGCAGCAACAAGAACAAGCCAAGGTTCAGCAGTTTGTTCCTTCACCAGCACAACAACAGACACAGCAGTTGTTACAGCCGCAGCAGGCTCAAACTGAACAAAATAATTTTTCTACGGTCCAAGCTCTCCTCCAGATACCGGGCATCAACATTCCATCAACGCAGCCACTCACTGTTGCTCCACAACAGCTTCAGTTGAACGTGCTTCAGGGTGTACCGTCTAACTTTGTAACACTTCAGCAGAACACCCAGCAGGTAATGCCTGGCACTGTGCAGATGTCACAAGCTTCAGCCTCCCCACAGATTGTTGAGATAATCCAAGGGAGTGGCCCACCCCAGCAAATCGTTCTCCCTGCTGGAGTAAAGATTAGGCAGACTGTTCTAAATCAACCAACCCAGGGACTCTCAGCAGTAAGTTCTTGTTTTGGATCACTGGTTTACTTATTTATCTAGGGTGGTATTTCAAAGGCTGGTTATCATTAACCTCAAACTAAACTAAAACTCGAATTGAATACAGCACAAAGGAGAGGAGCTTTGAACAGCTTTAATGATAAATGGAATAAAGTAATGAAATAGTTGCAAGATGCTTAAAGAAAAGATTCTTCTTTCTTTTTTCTTTTGCATTATATTTATTTTCAATTTGTTGTAAGTTAATCATTGTAACTTGATGCTATGTAATTTACTGAGCTTATTGTATTGTTATTTTTTGTAAAAAGTCAAAATTTTTCTATTATTGATCATTGCAATTTGTTGTTTAAATATTGTATTGTTTTTTATCGTACAAAATTATTTAGAACAAAATAAAATAAAAATAAAAATAAAACTACAACTCGAGTGGTAAAGGTTACAGTTCTTACAAAAAACTGTTTAAATTTTCTATGGAAAATCTTGACTTTTCCAGAATTGCAGCACAAATCAGTCACTGTAAGGAAAAGGTTGGAAATAAGATTGTAGGTAAAAATTTTAACCCTGGGTTAGTGCTGATCAGCTTTTGAACAACTCCAGACCCTGTTTACTCATTTTGTCAATGTACTTGCAGCAACCTCCACAGTGAAATACCATTATCTATCTTCTCCTCCTCAAGCAAAAGCATTTTTTGCATTAACATTTACAGCAGGTCATCTCTATTTGTTTATTTATTTCATTTGCATGACCTATAATGAATAAAATAAGGGAAAAATATAGCGGAGTGGCGAGGGGATCTTGGAAACCAGATGGTTTGTATGAGGTGGTCCACTCATCCTCTCTGATATACTCTAGAGCAGTAAGATTAAGTGAATGAGAAGTTAAGCAAAAAAACAGTTCCCCAGAAATAGTTCACCTTCTGCTGTTCTTTTATGCATTAGTATACATTCATCTACATCAATACTTGAACACACACCACAGTGGTCTGACTAGGGCTCGAGCTCATGGTCCTAGGGATATCAGTTGTGCATGCTAACAGCTTAGTAACTGTGCTGCAACTTCAAAATGAGTCTTGATTGGTAGTGATTCAGTATTAACTGTTGTGATGTTTGCTCTTCTCATTCAGGTTGTTGATGCCCCTGAGCTAAGTAGCCTTTTGATTCCTCAGCAGCAGCAGCAGCAGCAGCCTCAGGTAATGGTGTCACTTTATCATTAAGCTTTACAAACCTTTACAAACCCTCATACCCTCTTTATACCTCTCTCCAGCCCCCTCTCCACTGACATTTATCAGGGTAACACAATTATCAGTGTTTCTCACTATCTTCTATAATCACCTCCATCTGTCACTCTTCACTTTATCCCCATTAGAAGAAGTAGAAGGTAACCCTCCATCCCTCCCTCTTCACCCCATTAGCAGTAGAAGGTAACCCTCCATCCACCACTCTTCACTCCATTAGCAGTAGAAGGTAACCCTCCATCCACCACTCTTCACCCCATTAGCAGTAGAAGGTAACCCTCCATCCCTCCCTCTTCACCCCATTAGCAGTAGAAGGTAATCCTCCATCCCTCCCTCTTCACCCCATTAGCAGTAGAAGGTAACCCTCCATCCATCCCTCTTCACCCCATTAGCAGTA
>JANVCF010226151.1:0-10136 GCA_025388745.1 Hydrozoanthus gracilis
GGGGGGAAGAGGGGCTCCTTAAATTCAGGTAGTAGGTATGACTGTCATATTTTAAGGAGTAAAATTGTGAGTCTGGTATTTTTTAGGGGTTGTTAAAAGAAATCCTGTGTTAGATCAAGAGCCTGGTATTTTTAAGGGTTGAAAAACCCCAAGCTATTGGACTGCTTGTAGTCTTGTGTTTTATCAAAGGTGTGGACTGAATAGAAGTTAAGACAAAAGTCCTTTGGCGAACGTTTGTGCACCTTTATTTACTATTATCTACTGACGTTCAGCGCAACACGAGGGGACTTAGCGCCGACCCACTAACTACCCAGAGAAAATTTTCAGCTTTCAGTTGGTATCTTTTAGTGTAATTTAAAACTGAGAGATTTCTTAGGGTGGGAAATTTTTATCTCTTGGTATTTTTTTAAGGTATTTGGGGACTTTTCTGACAGTAATCCCTACCCTTTTGACCCCGAAGTAGCGCCCCCCCCCCTCCCTGCTTTGATTTTTGATTATTCTCAAGTAAGCAAACTGGAATTTAATGAGTATGGGAAAGTTTCTTTCTTTGAACAATTCTTAACTATAAAGAGGTTATGGATAGTGTTTGGTATCAAAGAATGCGTGGTAAGATAAGATCATGCTCAGGCCGTAGCACTGCCAGGACAGATACTGAGGAGTCAGTAACAAAATGTGAGAAATATTTGGGGAAGGGGGAAACCACACCCTTTCTCTTTTATATTCTGTTAATTTTTTTTAAACAATTATTTGGAGGGGGGTGGGGAGGGGGGCAGGCTCTCCAGCTCCTCCATCCCCCAACTATGGCTCTGTGCTGAATTTCCGTCTCTCTAAGATTAAGTTCTTATGAAGTCTTTTAGCTGCAAGTATAAATTATTGAAGTTTTTTTGTGTGTCTTTTGGGTTTGAGTGGAATGGGTCATTTGAATAGACTTCGAGGTGAATGTGAATAGCAAAAATTTGATGGAGTTTTGATTAATTGAAAATCAGTCAGCTATGTCAATATTACAATAATTATTTACTTAAGTAGCTACAAAACTTTTAACCTTAATCAATGTTTTGTGATAATTATTATGGTAACTTATTAAAAATATACTTATTTCCTTGAACAAGCACTCCTGATGTCCTTGTATGCTTTTTACAACTGGAGGTGGTTGGTGCTGCAACCATTTCAAAGTGATGGTCATGAAAGTATTTAAAGCCTTGTAATGGACAGGCAACATAGTTTTGGTAAATCAGGGGCGTAGCCAGGGAGGGTTCCAGGGGTTCCAGAATCCCCCCCCCCCTCTCTCCTACTTTTAACAGTGATTTTATCCCAGCAAGAGTGTAATTGGCTCTCGGATCCTGAAGTTCTTTGTTTTCATTTTGTTCTATGCTTACGATAAGTACAGTGAACAACACTGTGGTATCTATTTGCGTTTACGAAATGTAAGGATTTTAGACCAATCGTTTTTGTTGGAACCATTTTGGAACCCCCCTCCTAGAAATCCTGGCTGCATCCCTGTAAATGTTCATTTTGCCTCTAGGCTCCAAACCTTTTCTTCAGTTCTTGATGGCCAGCCATGCAACTACAGAGTTACAGACCACTCTCAGGTGCCAAATAAATTTCCTGGGATGCTTATTAATTTTTTGTTCTGGAATGATCATTAATTTGTCAAATTTTCAAGATTTGAGTGTCAAGTTTGGTGTTTATCTCCTGGTTTTTATTTGCACAGGCAACAAAAATCTAGAGGCTATATTTCTATAATATATATCCATATTTTTGTCGGTATCTGTTGTCTCAAATTTTTCTGAAATTTCTCACTCCCCCTCCTGTTTATTTGTGAGTCATAGATACATGTCACACAAAAAAAAAGTGCCCGAGAAAAATCCTGCATAAACTCTGATTGAAAGATGATAGCCAAATTTTCTCATACTTTTCAGATAATATTCGTCTTTTTTCATCACACCTCTTACAATCAGTTCAAGATAAATTTTGAAACAAAACCTAAAAAGTGTAAAAAAAGGTCTGATCTGACAACAAGAAAATGGCGGTTGATGCAAAACACCAATGAAAACTGGTGTACAGAAATGTTAGGCCTGGAGAAGCTCTGTCAAATACATCCAGTTAGGAAATATCAAGTGGTGTGTTGCGAGTTGGACTTATTATGGCTGGGGCTGGGCGTCCTGTGCTCAGCCGCATGCACCGTCTTTCTTGGTTAGCGCACTTTCCGGTCTTTCCATTGTAAATTTACTAAACGTTGGCCTTGCACTTTCCACGTTAGGCCACTCTAAATTTTTTAGTAAATAGTTTTTCTAAAAATAGGGAACTTGTATTAAGGGATTGTAAATCTTCATGCTTTCTAAGTCTCGGTACTGCCCACACAAATACTAAATGGGAAAATTCGATGTTTTTGTTTTAACTGAAATTCTGATTCTTTCGAATTCGAAACGATATAAAAAACTTTTGCCTTGAAATCTTTGGTCAGTTCCTTATGTTTTTCACACAATTTTGGTTGTTTGTGAAGTATATTCTAGAGATTTTGTGCAGACTACTTATCAAAAAATATTTGATTTGTTGGGGGAGGGGGTACTCCCTATATTGGGATGGTAGGTTTGATCGTCATATTTTTAGGGGGTTCCAAAATTGCCAGTCTGGTATTTTTTAGGGGTTGTTAAAAGCAATCTTGTGTTAAACCAAGAGCCTGGTATTTTTTAGGGTTTAAAAACGCCAAGCTATTGGACTGCTTGCAGTCCTGTGTTGTAGCCGAACGTGCGTACTAAAGTTTTAAAAGACGTCCTTTGGCGAACGCCTTTATTAATATTACGCGCTCACCTTTTATTTACTGCATAACCTTAGTTAGTAGAGGGAGCCAACTAAGTACTATGATATCACGTTAATTTTAAAAGCGAGAAGTATTTTTAAGGTGGAAGATTTTTATCCCTTGGTATTTTTTAGGGTATTTTTGGGACTTTTCCGACAGTCATCCCTTGAGTATCTCCCTGGGTGTGAGGCCCTAACGGTGGGCAGCTTTTTCATTATTTTTTATTTTATATTAAGTTTGAGTTAGAAACGCCTCATCATTCCATCATTTAATTTTGTTTCTATAAAACTAATGAAAATGCCCTACCCAAAGGCCTCTTGAATGGTTTGTTGACTTTAAAAATTAATCGAGCACTTCAAGATCGAGAACGCGGGAAAAAGGCAGCCATGAGCAGTTTTTTAAAAACATCTGTCATGTTTTTTAAATATATATGTCTGCGTTTCCGCATTGAGAGATTGCGCAGCAACTGCAGGAAGACGGAGTAAAGACATGCAAATACATTTTTAAAATTTTTCTTTGTAAGTGCTGTTAAATCAACGAGTCACAAATCAAATTTACTTCCCCACCGAACCTAGCGTTTTACGATACACAGGAACCGTCTTTGACAGCCATATTTCAACTCCACCTACTTAGAAAGGGAGCGTTGTGATTGGCGCAGACAGTGCCTGTCATGTCGTCAATAGCAACAGTTCCGTCTGAATGAGCCAATCACAATGGAGGTCACCAGCACATGGCAGTGTTGGCAAAATGGCGTCCTCGCCAGTGTATTGACGCTTGTGACCCGCCCCAAGCCCAAAACATCATCATGGCAAGTGGGGTTGTTCGCGGCAGTTTGTCGAGATATTTGCTGTTCTATTTCGCATTTCGTTGTAAAGAAAAAGCCTCAAAATTTTACAATTACTACTCTGATGTATTAAAGGGAAACATCGGTTGTTTGAATGGAATAAAACGAATTTTTGGTTTATGGATCCGAGCAAGGTGTCATTCAATACTATTTGGTGTTCCAAAAAAGGGCGCTTTATAGGGGTGTGTGATTTTCTCATTCGCTCATCAAGTGCCCGGCCGTTCGACGCATAGCGGTAATGGCGCCGATGTTGAACGAAGGAACAACAGTATAACATGCTTTCGTTTTTACTCCCTCGATACGGCAGCAAAGTTTTCTAGAGATTCATGGAATCGTTACAAACAAGAAATGGTGTTGAAGAATCAGAAACAAGCAGTATCAATGCATGTATGTGTCGTATTGTTTGTATAAAACGTAGTCGTTCGGAAAATTGTATGCATATTTTAGCGCTCCGTTAATGGCGAGCTAGTTTACCACAATAATTCTTTCTTCTTGAATCAAATCTGACTGCGAAAATCCGCTTCCAATTTGTCTCACTAAATGCAGCAGTAGAATATGGCGGACCACAACTGTAATTTCCAAGTTTTAGATATTGAAAATTCATTAATTTTCACGCGCGATTAGTATGCGATATCGCTTATGTCGTTTCTAATTCTGTAACAAATTATTCTCTTCGCAGTCGATGCTGTTGGAAGAAAAAAGCAGGAACAACCTAACGTAATGTTCGAAGGAAAGAATATTCATTCCTCTCCCGTTGATGGGAAGTTTCTTTGCAGTTATAGCGAGAAAGTTTGTAAGCAACGGCGGCTGAATGGCTATGCGTTTTGTATTCGACACGTACTGGAAGATAAGAACGCTCCCTTCAAACAGTGTCAGTTCGTGGCGAAATACAATGGCCAGCAGTGTACAAATCCTATTCCCCTAGCTGAGGAACGAATGTAAGTGTACCTGAACCATTTGATATAAAATTTGCGGTAGTCTGAGTCGAGAATTTGACCGGTTTAATCTCGGTAGTTCCGACTTTTCGCGCGCGAAAATGTTTGCTTGTATTACTAGCTATAAGCTCTCTTTGGTGAACCGAATAGCATTTTCTTGTTGTCAGATACTGCAACAGCCATTTACAAGTTCTGGGAATAGTTCCAAAGAAAAACCGAAAGAAGAAACCGAGTGAATCGATTGAATCTATTTCAAGTTCGACTCAGAACACTTCGGAGACGAACTTCAAGTTGGATGGCGTGATGGCTCACCGAAATACAACAAGTATGGTTTTTGTTCCCCCAGTGGCAGTTCCTTTTCATCGCAAAAAAACAAAACTGCATTCGGAGAAGAAGGAAGTGTCTCATCCAGCTGTCTGTGAACTGAAAGAAGGACGTAAGCAGTTCCAGCGTGGTAGAAACGATCTATTCTCCGTTTACAGTAAGTTCAGCTGTCTTTCTTTCCCTTTTTTAAGCAGGTATAGATAAAAACTGAAACCCTTCGTTGTGCTTTATGTTAGATTTATTCTTTGCCATCTTGATTAGTATCATAGTCAGAAGAAAAATAATTTTAGTAACTTGAACCTAAGTTACATTACGTGTTGTGACTCGTTCAGTCATGTATTTTTCGGTGTTTGTTTCACATTTCGTTTGTTTCTTTCAAACACATGTATATACAGCACATCTGAAGAGCTAAATTTTATTAGTTTGCGATGTTTTTTTATGCTACATGGTTAGATATTCTATTCAATTTTCCTTCCGTTTTCTAAAAAGTGAGATGTGTGCTTTCATATGATAAAATAAATACAAAACGTTAGTCACGAAATGTTGGTTGGAAGTGAAAGCGAATTGAATCGTTTATTTTTGTTCAAACTGAACCCACCAGTTCAGCCACGTCGAGAAAGGAGGTTAAAACGTGGCAATAAAACTTGCAAAGTAAGAAGTCTGCTCCTTAGACATTATATTTTTGATATGTTGCTTTGCAACTATTTGATGATGAGTCTTTTCCCCTTTGGCTTTACAAAATTTATTAAACTTGTATATCTCTAAGTTATTGAGACGTTGATTTGAAAAAGAATATATATCCTAAAGATTTTTTTTCAAGTTAAATATACTTTCCCAAAGGGTTTTGTTTTATCATCTTATTTCCTTAAGGATCAGGCACACTAATATGACACATTCTAGAGACACTGAATTTTTCTGACTGGCAGTCTCACAACCTACACAACAACAAATTTGTAAGAATTTAAGAAGGCTGAGTTAATAATGTCCAGCAAGTTTCTGTGTGTGCAAATTTATCTATCACACTACAGATTTACTACACAGACCATCAAGTAACACTCTATTTGTTTCACAGAGGAAAGTTTATAATCAAGTAAAGTTGAAACTAAAATAATATATGAGTAAACAAACTGAGCCAAAACTGTAAAAAAAATTCATAGTCTGAGACCTAACATTATGGTAAGCAAAATCTGAGACAGGCACAAAACAAATTTTAAGCAAAACAAAGATTTCGAGCTCTGCCAAAAACTTTGAGAATGCAGGAAATTTTGTGAGAAAGTCCAAGCCTGCGAGACGGAGAAAAAAATGTACGAGACCTGACAAGAAGATGGAAAGATTTCCAGAACTAGACGCACTTTCAGTTTTTAAGGGACCAGTCCCTGCCACTACTTTTATGTTATCAGGCCAACTTTCTGTCATGCTTGTTTATTGCTCTTTAAGGTGGAAAATGGTGATCTTGTTTTTGTAAATTCACAGTCTGGGTTAAAGGTTATTTTTTATGTTTTCTTGAAGTACCGAAGTTGTTTAAATAAGCAGCAAGTTAGCTGGAAGAGCAGACTATTTGCTCTTCCAAGCAAATCCAGGGTTCAAACTTGCCGCCTAGATTGCCATTGCTATAAAAAAATGACTGCTGCTGGCTACTAGATATTTTGAACTTGTAGCTAGCTGACTACAGTAAAAATGTGTGGAACCTTTGCGACTGATAAAATGAAGAGATGTTCCTAACAAATCTAGATAAATGAAGCTGATCGTCTTTCTTGAGCAAACAAATCTGGAAACAAAATGAATTAATGCAATGGTTCCTGTGCACACAGCTACAAACAGATTACATGTTGACAGACCTCTGAACCCCTTCAGATTAATAACCTGGTGGTTTCGGTTTTGAGAAGGCAAAAAGCTAGAGATTCAACCATTCACAGGGTTGCCATAGTCCTTGAAAATCCTGGAAAGTCCTGGAATTAGGGGAAAAAAAATCCGGGCCCTGGAAAGTCCTTGAATTAGGGTTGTTGTCCTTGAAAATCCTGGAATGGGCAAAAACTTTCTTTCTTTACTTCCAAAATTAGTAAAAAACAAGCTGTTTGCTATAATATTTTTTATGTGAAAACATTCTCAAACAAAAACTGTGACTCCGAGAGGCTTGATTTTCTAAAGCGATCTGTCATTGGTTATTTTTTATTGTTAGGATTCAGCCAATCTGCATTCATTTTAGATGTCATTTATTTGATAGACGAGGTCCTGGATTTGCTTGAAAAGGTCCTGGAAAAGTCCTTGAATTTAACATTCAATAAATAGTGGCAACCCTGCATTCATGCAATCTTTTATTATAGTTTCATGCCCAGACCCGTACACGTTACCCTTATCAGTGACAGTACTACAATGAGAGTCACTCAAATCAGAGGATTCTGAGCTTAAAGTGTCTACTGGACATGTAAGACCATTTATATAAAAAAATTTCTATGTGTGAAGTTTGAAATAAAACATCCCTAGAACAAAAAAATGCACTTCTTAAACCATCTGTTTCAAAATTGGATAGTCAAGGTGTTTGATGAAAGAAATTAAAACTCATCAAGAAAGCCTAAGATTTAGCTCAAAACCAGGAGTCTCCAACTAGTGAAACCAGGAAACTTTCAGAGAGGTGCTGCATTGGAAACATATATTGCTACTAAAACTTGTTCTTAGGCTACCAGATTTGTACCTTAGGTAGCCATCTCAGGGTTTGAATAAGCATGTCGCAATTTGCAATTTGCGAGTCGATTTTTAGAACTTGCAAATCGAAAGTTATACTTTTGCGAGTTGAAGTTTCTTTTTATCATGTATTTGTTTTCAAATTTTGTGTAAATTAAGAGGTATAGCCAAAATATATACAAAATTTGGGCCGAAGTTTAATGGGGAAGATGTGTAAAAAGACAATCAAAACCTTGGGTGAAGTTGTACACACGCACTTTAAAGGTTTTCCTTGACTTTCTCCATGTTGACCAGTTTATGCCACAGCATCAGTGAAAGAAGCAGAGAAATAGAACGAGTGCCACGCATTTGTATTTTTATCTTGAATGAAACTTAAAAACATTCTCAGGAGTCTAATATATATGCTGTTTACTTTTAACTTAAAATCATTTTGTAGATGTTTTTTTGTAAACTTGCAACTGAATGCAATGCAATTTGTTTTAGCAGTGTTCTGATTCAAACAAACTTGATGTTGTAAAATATCAAATATTTAGGGGCCTAATGTTGTTTGCTTTGTTACTGTTGCTTTTTCACTCGCACAAAAATGTTCGGTTCTATAAGTGCAAAAATGAGAATCGCGAAATTGTTCTGGCAAAGCTTTTTCAAAACAAACTCTTTTAAAACTTAGTTAAAAAAATTTGCAAAGAACCGAGGATGTTTGCTGCATCCCTCAAGTTGGTGCGTTGACTTGGAAAACCCTTTTTATTTGAGTATGAACAAAAAATAATACTACTTTTTTCGTATGTGATTTCATTAAAGTTAGCAAAATAAGCTTGTACTGCGTAGAGTTTTAGAACAAAAAATGTGGGTACGTCTATTAGGCACTTGAGATTAAGTGATTTTCCCGGGGGGACAGGGAATTTGAAATTCAGTTATTTTGTGAATCGACTTTCTCTCTCTAATTGGAACCCTGTATCTTTCTACTTGAAAAATAAATTGAACCCCAGAACTTTGGAAAGGCATGTTGAAACCGAACTGTTAGATAAGTGACACTCAGCTGATTGCTTCTGAGCTGCTTGACAAGAGAGAAAGCCTGTTGATCTTTGTGAGTTAGGTGTTGGTGTTGACTGTTTTGGAAAGCTTGGCCTGCTCTTTAACCCTTGTAACTTTTAGCTGTTAATTTTGTTATTAGGCAGTGTAATAAATCAAAAACGTTACCTCACTTTTTATTGATGTCAAATACTGGCTCATATTTTGTGATTAAGAAATGTCAGGTGCCAATGCTAGACACTCTTTTGCAAAGATATTTATTTTTTCACAACTTTTGGAGGCAATATAATTTAGGTAGTTTTCTTAACTAATGTTTGTAAACCATTAGGAACTCATGATAGCTGATTCATAGAGATGTTAAACTGGTCTGATGAGCAACACTTTAGTTGGCAATTAAATTTCATTGACAAGTCAGTGCTGGCTCACACTTGTTCTTTAGTTTTGTTTGAGGATTGTAGGTGTACTGCAACTGTTTAGAGTCTAAATTCAAGTCAAATTCAAAGTCAAGTTCTCTTACAGAGTTCATCTTGCAGAGAAAAGTCATGCAATTTGAAAATGCATTTAATTTCAAGCCTAAAAAATCATCGTGTTGGGAGAAATCAGCCAAGACTGAGGAAAAGTCACAGAATTTTATTATTGACTATGATTTTGACTGAAAAAACAAAGTCTCTTAAAATTTTAAACTCTTTGATGAGTTCATCTTAAATTAACAAATTTAATATGTGTTTTTCTCTAAATTCAAGAATGCTGCACTGTCTTTTAGTATTCAGAAGAAAGTGTTAGTAGCTTGGTTTTTTTGAGTGGACTGTTTGGTTTTTCAATATTTTTTGGTCATGGAAAACGGCATTGGGTCATGGAAATATAAGGAAAATCTTGGAATTTCATTCTTCATTTTCATGCCTTGATAAAAACTAGTACAAAAATATGTCAGGTAATTTTGTTTACAAGTAATTATTATAGATTAACAGTTTGGTGCTGTTGGTTTTTTGTACCCTTAAAGGTGTTGAAAGTTCAGACAGTGACTCATCAAGCGAAGGCAGTGAAGTGCTATGGCAGGAGTCCTGGCTTTTGTCTGATGGAGATTCTGATAACACCTCAGCTACCCAGAAAGAAATTGACAGGTAGTTATTGAAGTTTAAAGACCTAGTTCATATGCTGATTTTAATTCAGAAAATTTGATTTGAAAAGTCAGTATAAAGTGCTGTCCGATGTAAACAACAAATTAAACTCGACTGACCCAGTTGGAGACTTCAATGATTTGATCAGATGTGTGAAATGAGATGCTGTAAAGATGTTTTAAGTATCTGTCTTTGACAAATTCATTTCTTTGGACAAGTTAACTCGTTTCATATGTGGCAGAATAGTTGAATTTTATTGCATGGAGAGCTTTGAAATAGATTTGTCAACATTAAGTTTGACAATTGTGTGGTGAATGAACAGGACCGTGCATTATTAATGTTTAGCTTATTAATATATAATTTAGCTGATTCCTATCAGTTGTCCTCATCATTTTCCTTTCAAC
>JANVCF010226262.1:14391-29729 GCA_025388745.1 Hydrozoanthus gracilis
GTATAGAATCTGGGGTTATCTGCTCCTCTACTAATGTGATTAAAACAACAAGTCACAAAAAACCATTTGGTTTAACCGAAATGTTAGTTAATAGAAACTAACTACAAGCTACAATCCCCGATAATGCTTGATACAATCTGTGGTTCAGTTTAAAAGGTGTTTTTTCCATAATTTTCATAATGTTAGAACTTTGTGACAATTTAGAATGAAAGGGTCACAGAATGCATTCATGCATACTGATCATGAACATTTGAACTAGTGAAAGCAGATTTCTAAACAAAAGAGATTAATACTAAATTTTAACAAACAAAGTCTCGCAGTGTCTGTGAAACCTGACTTAAATTTTTAATCCTGTGCAAGTAAACAAAATTATGTCATCTGAGACAAAAAAACTACATTTGGTGATTGAATACAAATATAGCTATTAAAAGTCGCTGTTACAAAACTGAGGTCAGCTCATGAATTTTAAAATTGTTGTAGATCTCAAACCTCAAACAAAGCTGCACCTCAAAAACCAGTTTTTATACCCCATTCATAACACAATCTATAGCAAACATTTCAGACAAAATTAAAGTTGGCACTAATCACATACCTACATGCAAGTCATGGGTTATATAAATGCTGAACTTGGCCATAGCAAAAAAAACAACTGTAACAAATATAACAGTGTGTTGCTTTTAAGCGCTTATTTAACATAACTGATAGAGATGTTTTTGTCTGGTTTACATATGAACAGAAATGTAAAGCAAAACAAAACTGGTTTCCAAATTGTTTAGTTTCTAGCCTCTTGAAAAATAGGTTTGATTTCATATACATGTACATAAATAAGGAAACTATTACCACCATCGTTGTTCTAGCAAACTAAAATTAGAATGCCTGTCTAGACATATCTCACTCGACTGACCTTTAACACGCATGTTTTACTTAATGAAAATAGAGCTAAATGCGCTTAATTCCCTCAACTTACTTTATGTTGTATTTGAGCTCAATATTTAAGATACCGCAAGTCTTAATGCAGACTACTAAAGTAGTTTTTATTTGCACTGTCAAATGAGAGTTAAAAGAGATCGCATGATAAGTGGTGCTACTTATAAAAGAACAAGCTAACTTCTAAAGGCCGTAATAAAATTTGAAATCTAAACCAACAAGAAGGATCAGTGGTATACTTATTTCTTAATATACATGAAATTTAAAACCTCAAATTTAATACAAGAAAAAATTAGCAATATATGATTTTAACCCAATGTGAAACTTCTAATGACACGCTCCAACTGCTCCCACCAAATGCAAATAATAATACAACTACTTGAAAATTTGTGGCCTCTGGATATATTTTACTTTCGCTCAAATATTCTGCTAAGCTCTCTATAGAAATACCACTAACTTTGAGTACTTAATCTGATTAAACCTGTTCAAAGCTGCCAGTACAGTCGATCAAAGAATATGTACCCTTTAAATACAGTTCTATGCTACAGAGCATAAGTCTAAAATTGTTCTTAACACTTTATTGCCAATATAGATTTACATGAAGCTTCGGTAAACGGGTTACGACACTCATCTCTAAGCATTGCTAACGCTGTTAGAAACTTAGTTAAATTATAAACTGTTGTCACTACTTTATTGAAAGGGTAAGAAATTCTATTAGGCCAAGTCTAACTAAGTCAGAAATAAATTGAGCACAAAAATGTTCTATACACAACTAGTGTATAAACAAGTTAAGTATGCCAATACCATCATATTGTTCACTGCTTGTTTATGGGAAAGTGATTGTTAATAAAGTATGAACAACATCACTAAAACTGAAGGTTATAACATCGTCTTCACAAATTTCCAAAAACAAGAAAATTTGAACAAAAAATTTAATAATGCTAACGGCACAAAGAATGCTTTTTCTCAAATCCTTAATATACTAACTAAAGATATCACTTTCAGATATATCCATTTTGAATATTGCTAAAAGGAACAGGTGACAGTGTAATCTCTCTTCAAATATTGCCAAATGACTTATGCTTTTCACATTTTTAGCTCAAATCCTTTGACGAAATTTCTTCAGGGCATAAACCATTGTTTAAATTCAGATTAAAACAAATTTACTACAAACCCAAACATGTTTCAATTTCTTTAGCGATAAGACGGAAAATTGTACTTGGATGGGAAAAAAAATTAAATGACTATTTATATCTTAAACGTACGAGGAAAAAATTTTTAAATCGCTGAAAATTCAGAAATCTTCAAATCATTCACCTTCACCCATCAATTTAGAACAATACTGAAAATACTTTTATTAAACACTCTTGAATCCTATTCGTTTCAGGCCAGAGGTTAAAAAAACATCGGACACAAACATTTTTTAGATTTGATCCAGCCGTAAAATCCTATATTGTCACAATTTTCATCTACAACTATAGAGATTTACAAGAGACATTTATGACACTCAGTTTAACTTAAAATACTGGGAAGTATTTTGCTCAAACAAGAATTTTTTTACAACGGGGAAGGGAAATCTACTCAAGAAATGAAACTTTTCAGTTCACTTTCTAAAACTGAGACATAGTGGCTTGCTGTGTGGTCTGGTCATGGATGTGAAGTAAAATAACACGCAATCACAGAAATGAACGCACACAACAGCGTAAAATTAGACATTCCACTTTGATTCCAGTGAGAAGACCTTGATAGCTCGACAACAAAACACGGTGCGTGAAATATGACTTATGAGGACGTAATTTGTAACAATTTCAATCGCTGCACTACAAAACTCCGATTTAACTCTATCTACTGAAGAATTTCATCGAGGCCACGCTGTGCCGGTTACAAATTTTGCTTTTCATTTCATGATGAAATTGAAATCCAGTCACAACATTTCCCTGGGGGTTCGTTTGAAATTTGACAACAATGCCAATTTCATCACGGAATACACAACTTCACTCTTGTTGCCATAAACAGAGAATCGCTCGTTGTAGCGTCTTAAAAATAAAAACCACATCTACAATTTACGTTCAACGAAGGATATTCTGATAACAGATTAGAAGAGTGATTTTAACATATATACGTGACGTTTACCCTAGCACGTCACTTCTAATAATCACCGAAATACATTTCGTGTAGGCTTTGTGGTTTTGTTTTGTTGGCCAAAACTAAGAAACCGAGCAAATAGAACGTCCGATAGGTCGAAGTGCACGCAGATATAAAACATTTTCTTGAGAGAAATTTTATCAAACTGTCTTACGCCAAGTAGTAAACAGAATCAATGACTTCAAAAAACAGGCGAGAGACACGTAAAATTTACTTTCAAATCGGTCGTTTGAAATAAATTATGACAATACTCGACAGAACTTTCATATTTCAACACAATAGCCACCGCTATTGGACATCATGGCACCATGATAATTTTCTGCCGCCTAGCTTTCAAACAAACCAACATAATTGAAAGAAACTGCCAGCCTAAACGCAAAGGGCTCAGAATATTTCCCAGATTTCTCAAAAGCCGCTCGATCAGTAATTTTATGATATTTTAATTAAAGAAAACTGAATAGTAATGAGATAGCTGTTTGTTTCGTCACAATTTCTTTTGAGTGAGTTCATAGAAAGGCAGATTTTAGCCTGTTAAGACTCCAAAGTGCGGAATATGCCTTTGCGGCGGTGGGCAAAACTCAAACAAAAATAGATCTGCTCCCCAAAATATTCTCTGTGCATTACAGACGACATTACAGACATTTTCAGACAAGAACCGTTCAGGCCAGACAATGACCACTAACCAACAATAATACTTAAACAAAAACCAGACAAAATAACCATTGCTCCCACAAAAAACGATTTTCTGAGATTTGGCGTGAGGCCGAGACATGATAAGGGTCACAGGTATCAAAAATCGCGTCCGGAGAAAAGTTTCGTGCGTCACTTGCTTTCGTGAAGCCATTTTCTTCTTAAAATTAAAAATGCAAAATAGTCAAAGCACATCTAAACAATGCATTTCTGCATCTGAGAAAAACAAGCTGGGGTTTTACACTCTAAATGCAAATTGGAACCATCTCGAACTTAGTACATTTTAATACAAGTTAGGAAAAAAACTGAGCAGGACATACGAGAGCGAGCAACTCATACAGAACGTGTAATAACAATGATCACAGCGCCAAATTATTTTTGCACTTTCTCGGATCATATTAGCACGCAACAATTATTTTAATTCGCTTGATAGAATAGCCCCAACAGCAGAAAGAACAATAGAACGGCGAACTTGAGTTTACATAATACTGGCTACCCCCGATCGTGTCTCTTTGGGAGAAAGAACTTTCTGTTACCATCCAGCTTGGAAGCATAATAAACGTCACACAAAACAATCTATTACGGACTTACTTCTCAAAAGCAAAAAAGTAGGTCTTGGAAAAAATCCAGTGCGTTTCGAGAAGGCGATAAAAACTGATGCTTTCAATTTAAAATTCTCAGTTTAATGTTTTTGAATCAAGGTGACCCACCACATGTACCGAGGTCTAGTTCAACGACCCAAAGCCACCTCGGACAACAGAAAAAAATAAATTCGTAAACCTTACCTGATGGGCTACGAATCCTTTCATAGTGATACGGGTTGACACACACGCTTTCATATTTTAAATCGTAGCCAAAACGACAAAAATCTAAGTGCTTCATTTCCATCTTCTGTATATCTGGCCATCGCCAAAGGCGAGCGTATATGACATGTGGAAACCCTTTGCGTTCACAAACTTGTAATCTGCCATCTAAGGTTCTTTGAATCGTGACACACTTAGAAGGTTGGGCACCAACAGTCGTTATAGCAGTGATCAGGGACTCTAGTTCGTCTGTCTTTTTACGAAGCTTCTTAACAAGTGATTCGATGGCTCTCTTTGCGAATCTCTCTGTCTCACCCCCTTGCCGATGACAAGTCGTGTGACACATTAGACTCAGGACTATACTAAGGTTCGCATCAGACGAAGTAGGCGCCCTTTTCTGTGGATTTGAAACCACCATACTGCTCTCCATCGCTTTACAAAACTCAATTTTCTTTTACATGGTTGTTGGAGGGTTTGGACAAAAATCACCGTCACAAAACCCTACTACGAGTTTCTGGTGCTTTCACTCAAAAAACACTCCTCCAAGAAAACAACTTACATGCGCAAAAGCTTCCGAAATCATCTTGCACGCGCATGTTCAAGCGGCTTTTTCAGCCAATCAAATCACACTCAATTAAATCTTAGCCAATCCAAACACGAGAAAGACAGCTTTACAACTCAACGTTTTAATATCTCAAATCATTAGCATTCTTAATAAACATTCTATAAATCTTCGTAAAGTTGTTTTCTCTAAGCACGTTCTGAATATGGGAAGATACTTGCCGAGCCATGTTTAAGTTCATAAGATTCGTCGTGTTCTTGAGGAGAAAATTAAATTGAAAAACTGTCATACAATGATTGACAAGAACAAAATGTGTAACGTGTTATTCAACATGTGTTGATTGGATTCGGTGTGAAAACAAGCGCAGCTCGTTTTTGTATTGTAAATGACAAAGCTGTCCAGCAGAATTTTCAACCAAAACAAACATGATTGAATTTTTGTGTTCATTTCCAACACAGAAACTATCCTCTTTTTGCATGCCTACACGTATTTCCGCGCAGAAACCATAGTTCCGGTGTCGAAATTAATTCTCATTCAACAGTGCCCTTCAGCTACCGAGATCTTCGTCCACTGTTATTGTTGACTCGGCGAGAGCTTTGGTCACGTATCGGTTCATAATTTTGCGTTTATGTACATAAATCTTGACAATGCAAAATTATTCCTCTTCGATTTCGTTTTGTAGTAGAAGCGAAATATTGCTTAACGTGGTCGAAAGAAAGATGTATTGAAAGAATTTCGTGAGCTAAGGCGGGCGCTCGCATCGGGGTTCCACTTTTAACCCATTTTAAAAATGATAATGTAAGGATATGTTTTGTGTTTTCAAAAGCGGTTTTAAGGCAATAGTTTCAGGGTAGCTGTGTCAGGTTAATTGATAATAGCTACAAAATAAATACAGTAATAAAAAATGTTCAAGTGTTGGCGGCGGCAGTGACTTACAAAACGTTTGACTTGGCCCGAGAATTTGCCTCAGAACAATCGATTTTTTTACTCATTCGCCGATAACTACACAAAAATAAACTGACTCAATTAAAATTTGCCGACAAAATTATGAATTACTCGAAAATAAATCTCAAAGATCGTGGCATTTTGAATATACCAAGATTACAGCTATCGCAACTTTATTGTTCATCGAGTCGATAAAAAAAAACCTTTCGCTCGAACGCATTAAGGGATTAAGAAATCTATTCCCGATGGGAATTTGTTACAATCCTTAAACAGAGAAGGTACATCATTAAAGCTCTGAATTTTCAAGTCATATTGTGTGTCAACACACACTGGGACTCTTAAGAGGTTTTTTCGTGAGGGCAATAAGGCGCCGTATTCAGGCCGCGACTCGAAATGCGTGTGTTTTCGTCACGCGCAGTCATAATCGTCTGCGCAAAGCCAAATAATTGTCTGGTAGACAGTCTGAACGTCTAGAATTGCGGGAAAAAGCAAAACTCAGACACGTCTAGAATTTTGTTTGTCTGACTGTCTCGTTTTTCTGCAAACCAGACGACGAATACCCACCCCCCCGCGGTTCATGAATATTCGATGTGATGACGTTTTTCTTAATTACCTCGGACCGGAAGCTTTAACAGCATAAAGGAAACCGCTTCAAGCGCTTTTCAGATAACACGTTAGTTTAGCCATCTCAAACGTTCTTTGAACCCGCGCCATTCGTTTCGAAAACTGTTTTCTTCCTCGAGGTTTATAAAGTGTTTCTTTTTGTCTGGTTTTGGTCGAACGTGTTTTGATATGATGTTTGTTTAGTGTTGTGTTGCGGCAACCCGCGGTACTAGCAGAGCAATTCAATTTCAAATGTCAAGAGACCACAAGAGCCAAAATTCTGATCTCTCTTTAAAGTGAAAGCTTTGGTTGACTGCATTCTTAATGGCGATTATGTTTGTAAGAACATCAAGACAATTAAATTGCGCTCTGGTTGTTTTGAATAGATTTGAAATGACATGTATTTTTAGAATGACAGGTTTTCATATTCAACTAAGAACACTGCCAAAACGTTTTCATTTGCATAAAGTATAATAAAGGTGTTAGTGCATAATTCCAGCCCTCGATTTTTTACTGGATGGGATCAGTTCGTAAGTGTGAAATACTTGACTATATTGACCTTCGAGCACCAAGGCCAAGGCCAGGCCAGGTACTGAGCATAAGTTTATAACGCCAAAGTTCCTGTGGACTCCGCCATTCTTTTTCGAACAGGTTTTGGTCGGTATTTCTTAAAGCTACAGGTTATCAGAAATATTTCATATTCAGGCGGGTTTCTTACTAACAACTTCATTTTTAAAAATATATACTTTTAAAACCCGTATTGTAGCAGGAAATAATTTTTGAGTACTAGAAAATCAGGAGAAAATCAGTCGATCATAGTCTCGCTAACAGCTTTATTATGCCTGGTTCTTATTCAAAACTCAAAATGTGTTTACGGTTAAGTGCAGTTTATCATAAAAGGCCGCTCGTTCGCAAAGCCGAGAGGACTGAGAAAACCCTGCCTTTGACACTGGAGAATCCCATGAGACACATTCTTGTCGAAGACAAAAGTCAAAACATATTTCGAGCGTTTTTGTCACGTACAGCGAATTTCATCTACACAGCCGTCGGCAGATTTCACCAGCTGAATAGCTCCTTTTTGACGATCATGCAAAATTCATATACAGCCGCAGATGGTTTAAAAACTAGCCGTTATTATAAAGCTTACAGTCTGCTCGATAAAAAGATTATTTCTACTTCAGTGCGTGTGGAACATAAGTTTATTCATTTAAGAACATCCGGTTTTTTGGCCAAGGCTGGATATTCTGAGAACTGAAACTCGAATTTACTTTTAATGTTCCCTTTTTGTATGTAGGTGTTTAGAATTATGCTCTGATTTATTCGACTTGAATGCGTGTTCAGTATGCAAGAAACATTGGCCGTACCGCGATCGTGTTTTCTTTTAAAACGTACAAATGCTACGGGATACCTTTGTATGTGCCGTCCGGAGTACACAATGGTAACCATTGGGAATTAAATTACAGTTGAACAACGAAATATGTAATTTATCCTTATTGTGTATCATATCCTGACTTCAATACGTTCCTAAAATGTTCTTTAGCTTGGAAATTTCTTTTCTCTCTCAATGTTATCATTTAAAAGGTTTTTGAAAAGAATGTAGGTCTTTGAATTATTTCTCGAATACGAGACAAAGAAATAATTTATTTTCCCCTTGGCCTTGGCCTAAGGACAAGAAATTAAACAAGGCGATAAAACTCGGATATTCGCTCACTGTTTTTAAACCAATAATGCACGGCTGCTCATATTTTTTTAGTAAACAGTTTTGAAATCTTTTACCGTTGTTTAGTAAAGTAGAAGCTTCAAAACTTGTTGCAAAAAAGGAACAATATCAAACTCATACAGTATTAAACTGAGTTTTGCCTCTATTTACACTGATGATAAATCAAGGAGATATTAGTTTCCGGCTTTTCAACGAAAGCGTCCCTGATCTGAGCTGACTCAAAAATTTTTATGACTCGATAAAAGGAACTTCAAACTATTCATTCAAACGCAATAGAACAAGGGTGATGGGTTAGTTGTGAAAAGGGCTAGATTTGATTATTTATTTTTATTTTATTGCCATTTTATCACAGGTGCTTTTGTTTTTTTCTGTTTCAAAGATATTCAAACTTGTCGTAATGGGAAAAAATAGTCGTCATATTCTTGTGCTATTACTATGTAAGCTACTAAAAATAGGTGCAAGCGTACTTCAACGTACAAATTTTCGTAAAAAAAGTTTAATTTTTCCCGGAGCCAGAGAAGAATGCTCTTAAACAAAACATGCAATTATAGTAAAAAATAAAAGCAGTTGAAATGGATGGAATATTCTGGATTGCATTTGGCAAGAGATTGGTTCGATTCGATCATTCGACTGGTGCACGCTTTTTTTTATAAGAACCAGTAAACTTGGCCGAGGCTCATTATTCTCAATTTTTTGGCGATTTGAGCCTCAAATTGTTCGTAAAATGTTCTTATTTCTATGTTAGCTTAAATCGAAAAAAAAAAATTAAGCCAAATTTGTTGCATTTATTAATAAATGTATTGGGAAACGAATTTGGTCAATTATCGTGGATTCCTGAAGTGATTATAAACTGCGAAGTATTTCTTGTTTATTCTTTAATCTTCAATTAAAGATCGAAATTCAGTTAAGTTTTCAAAAAAAGGCTTTCGAGCCTTAGCCTGAGCTCGTACTTAATTTATTCTTAAATTTTGGTCAATCTGAGCCTCGTTGTTCTTAAAAAGTTGTTCTTATAAAAAAAAGCGTGTAAAGCCAGGGGCGAAGCGAGTGTGTGGTCGAGCGACGAAGGCCGGTAGGCAAAAGAACTAATAGAGAAAAAGTCTTGACTTAGCCGGCTTCGCCGCTCGCTCCCGAACGCTTCAGGAAAGACGGTTCGCTGCTAGCTTAGTATTGTCTTGAACGGTTGCTCTGGCAACCCAGTAAAGCATCGTAAGAATTGGGGAAAAAGTCATACTTACAAGCAAGATTGACTGAACTGAGCCAAACAACTGTGCTGTACAGCTTTTTTCTAAACTTCTATATATATAAGTAGCAGTGTTTGGCTGGTTCTGATGTAAACATTTACTGATTTAGTATTATTTTGTCTATGAATATATGATTAACTGCCTGCACTTGGTAATTCAACTTTAAGGTTATTTCTTATTGTGGCCACAACAACCAAACTTTTGTGTTTCCTCACTTGGAATCTGAAATTACTTTTGTAAATGTTTCAAACACAAAATGTGACAAGTTGGATGTTGACATTTGTCGTAGATTCATTTTATCAATCTACCCATAAAGAACTCAGTCGTAGATATTCATATAATGACCATTAATTGAACTTACCAGGTTCTTCTGACCTTAAAAAAAAAACTAATGAGTTACTGACTAGCCCTATAAGGCTTTTTAATCGCTCGCCATTTTTATTTTTAAACCGTTCAGTCGATCAGCTCCCGCAAAGTTGATGAAAGTTGTGACAAAATTAATCACACATGGTTTTGCGTGGGTTGTGAGGTTGAAAAATTCTAGAAGATGTGCATGTCGTCAAGGTAGCCAATTTTACGAAGAATATTAGCCTAGTTACCGGGCCTTACCGATGTGAGCTCTTGAAAAGAATTCAACCAATGCCGAAACAGGTTGAGACGAAAAGGACCGCTGTGAGTTCTTAGATTTTGTTTAAAGAATTTTTTAAAATTAGTCATATCTGTTTTTTCTTTAGATTTTAGTTTGTATTTAAAATTTGAGAGAAACAGTTGGCCGAATGGATAGATCCGAGGGTAGATCGTAGGGTAAATTGGGAAAATACTAAAACAGCTCACTTTCACTGCTTAAATAGCTGAAATAAAAATTAATCAATACTGAATGATTTAAACAATGTAAATAACGTCAGTTTTTGCCTATTCCTGGTAACAGTCTGTCGTTACGATAGAGTTGATAAGTACTGCTAGGAACACAGGTATTTTTCACAAAGTCAAAAAGTTTGAAGTAATCGATCTAGTCTTTTGTCGGCCAAGTGGCGTCAACTCTCCTTAAAATAAGTTGTTCTTATCTGACTTATCTCGTAAAGAATATTTTATTGACGAAGAAGGCGTTTCTGTTTATGATAAACGTCTTATTTGTGGAAACATGCAAAGGAAAAGTTTGCCCGTCATGAGTGCGCGTGGGAGGAAAATTTTGGAGACAACACAACAAGCCCTTGCCCAAAAAGACGCCCTTTCGAGTGTTTTACCAACTTGAGATTACTTTATCACTATTGAAACTTTTTAAGAGTTGTTGAAATATTAATAAATCTCATAATTGATATGTAGTCTCGGGCGAATTTTCTGTAACACCTACGTGCGGGATTAAGTTTAATCCTTTACTGGCCCTGGTCTTGACATTCGAACGTGCAGTAAGCTGAAGATTGCGAGGTTAATTTCGCAAGCCAGTAAAAGGTTCAAAAAATGCGCTTTCTATAGTTTTTTTAAACAAGTTTATCTTTCTGTCATTACCTTTTTCAATCCATATTTTGTAAATTCTTTCGTGTTTGACGAGAAAGTTTTAAACCTCTCTTAATCTGTCTTCAAAACATCATTTCTCGCTGCTGTTGAAGACACAATAATTTGCATCCTTTTATTTCAATCTCTCAAAACTTGCAATCGACAACTTCTCAAAACCCGTCCAAACCAGCTGTAGACTTTAAGAACTGAAATATTTTTGATTAAAAAAAGGGTGGCCAAATTAACGGAAACGTCTTTTGACAACTTTAAAACTCCGCCTTTCTTTTCTATTGATGCGATCAGGGCCAATATCAAATTTGTCACCTGCAAATTCAGAGTCAGCGAGACAATTCTTGAAAACTCCCATAGCTTATGTATTACGAATGGCCGCAGTGGGCGGTAGGTGAACGGATTTTAAAAAATTTCTTTAGTCTTTACGACGGTTTTCTTGAAATGCTATTAAAGTCAGAAATAGTTTCTAAACTCCATATAAGAAATGAAAGATATCACTAACTTAACTAAGATAAGAGTTATGAACCAGTGGCGATAGTATTTCGCTGGCTGAAGTGTATTTTGAATGGCTTGAGAGCACTTATGGCGCAATTTATCTGAAAGTGAGAGCGCGTTCGACATATTGCCGCTAACCCAGGTGTCTCTGGCAAAGTTCACGCATCACGCAAAGCACAAATCTCTAGTTTGAAACAAATTTCGCAGAACCTGAAGCTGTCGTTTATTTCTTAGCCACTATTAAAAATGGAATTCGGGCTTTCATTCAAAAGCGATTCCTTTAAAAGCTAAAATCACTTTTACAACGTGACGTCCATTACAATAGCATGACAAACATCCACGGCGTGTATTCGGAACAGCACGAGTTCCAAAATAAGATGAATATTTTAAACGAATTCATTGATATTGGATTTAAGTGCCGGGAAACAACAGTTAAACACCTTACAAATTTCAAAAACGGTTATATATTGACTGTTTCTGGTGAGGAAACTAACCACGGATCTTAATTATCAGTTCTTTGGATTCGTTATTTTCTGTTGTAGGAAATTCCAAAGGAAACAAAACAATATGTTGTTAAGCTCGTTGCTTCTAAATTTAAGCGAGATTTAGTCGTATTGCCTTAGTATAGGAAGATCAGTTTTAAATTTTTGGTCTTGTGTAAAAGCCACAAGAAATATAGCAACCTTAACTGAACTACCTTCAATTTATTCTCACTTTAAATCAAAAGCTTAGAATAGTGTTTTCATGTCAAAGGTTTTCACTTTCAACGAAGTCTTTCCGGGAGAAGTGAATAACTGGGAAGCCAGACTTCAAGGCTCTCATGAACACACGCAACTCCAATACACCTAAGATTTGAAACAGATAAGATACGATCTACAACAATTTCAGAATTAATCAATTATAGTTTTTAAATTAGAGGGCTAAATGTAAAAATAGTGAAACAAAACTAAAAAAGAACATATTTTTTCGAAAACAAAAATCACACGATAATCAAAGCAATGAGTTCATGAAAGAAATTTTGTTTTCCGCTCAGCCACTTTCAGTTTTACAAACTCAAACCAAACTAAAATGTAAAACCTGTTATTTCTACATCAGTCATTTTGATGATAATATCTATCTGCCTACCTACCTACCTATTTACCTGCATACCTACCTACATACATACCCACCTACCTCCCTTCATACCCACGTATCTACATTCCTACCTACCTACATACGTGACTTATTTGCCTACCTCCTTACCTACATGACCTACTTACGTACCTACCGACCTACTTACCTACCTACCTACATACATACCTTCCTACCTACATTACATTCCTACCTACATGCTTATCACGTACGTACGGGCCTACCTATATACATGACGTCCTACCTACCTACATAACAACATACCTACCTACGACCAACCTACATGCATACTTACCTACGTACCTACCTACGTACCTACCAATCTACCTACCTACCTACCTACCTGCATACCTTCCTACCTATCTGCGTACATACCTACCTACCTAATTACATACATACATGACCTACCTCCATACATACGATTTTTTTACCCTACACAAGGGAGAAATTCAAAATATCTGACACTTTGAATGTGCCAATGCGCCCTTGAAACCAGTTCAGACATAATGCACGGGATCAGTTGCTTATGTACAGGTTAAAGCCGGTCTGGTTGTTTTGAATACCAATTCATCAAAGCTCATCGCAATCTGTGACAAATCTTTAACAAGGACAATTAAAATAAAAGGCCAAAAATCTGTTTTTTTCCCTAATAACCGTTATATATAGCAAAGGATGGTGTGGCGACCGGCATTGAAGTAAGATAAAATAAGTAATATTTCCTTCAATTTTTGTTCCAACTCTTTTATCTAAATCCTTGGTTGCTTCAACTTATCGGATAAACTGTGCTGAAGGCGCCGTTGAGCTCTCTAAACCAAAAGTGGAAAATTAACGAGATTCTGTCTCATTCTTAATTTATTTTCTGCATAATGTCCACAACACGATATAATCGTTAATAATTATTTTGCAAAAGTTAAATCAACTCGGCCGTATGTGATATAAAGAAAAGTTTGCAAATGAAAAATTTAAAATGCTTCAAATTTTCGATTTTTTTTATTGGTCGTACTAACAAGAACCCCTGCTGAGAAACTCTAGAAGTCGTTCGTATAATATATTTTCTCAAATATTTATAAAGATTAGTCAATATTTAAATGATATTCATTTTTGAATTCCGTGGTCGGGGGTCTTTGTACAACTTTGTCGACACAACTGACGGTGCTTAAGAAAGGCGTGGCTTTTCAAGTAAACTTACTCTTAAGAAAAATCGCCATTTTGACTTGTTTGTCAAAGAAGTTTAGATGAGACGCGAAATCGTTCAACACCTCGGGTCGATAACACTTAGAAATGTTACACTGGTCAAGAGACGCCTTTAAGTCAGCTGCAGTGTAAAGGAAAAACACTTGAAATTATTTAAATATAATGCACGGAACCTTTCAAACGTGAGAACCAGGAAAACCTCTATTAGAAGAAAAAATAAACTGTACTGTGGCTATGAATAGCTTCTTGTAACAAAGATTTGCCGTCAGTCCTTCAAAAAGTCTCTGGCAAATGGCAAAAACAATTTGCGTGACTTCGATGGCTTTGCGTGCTCAAAACCTAACTCAATTTTCTTTGTGTACATAAACGATAAACAAAAATTCTGAAATATTCATTGGATCAAAGTTTGAAGCACGAAAGAATCAACAGACGTTTATTTAATCTAAGAGAAAATCTTGTCAAACTGTACGTTTAAATTGAATTCAAGCACAATATTTTCAACATTAAATTTTCGGCCAACATGCTCCCCATGCTAGAAGGAAAAGGTTTTGGAACTTTATTTCCATTCACAAACGAAATGAAGATATGCAATATACAAAAGCACGTTGCTAAACAAAGGTTTTTAACATTTTTCGGTCAATGTAGTTCGCCACTGCAACTTAGTTGATGCTTTTCTGTTTTCAGTGGCGATGTATCTATAACTCTATGCAAAACTTGGAGCCTTTGAAACAAAGCACGCACAAATTGAGATTATAAGAGCCTGTATACAGATTCGTCGTTAGCCATTGTTTTGAAAACTAAACTAAAACAAGAACTTATTCATCGTCACTGCGTTCGCTCATCCAAGCCAGCGGCTTATGTTTAACTGCTCGAAGGCACAGATCCCGGCTAAGAGTCGATTTGGCGGAGGGAGGAAAACCGGAGAACCCGGTGAGACCCGAGTCCACAGAGGTAGAAGGCACGAGCGCTAACCACTCGACCATCCCGACTCCCATTGAAAATACCTCTGTTGATTCCAGTGCAGTTACCTAGGAAGGGCACATTGGAGTAAGGAAGTGTAGAGGAGCGGGGCTGGGGAGTGGAAGTGATGAGGGTGCAACGGGGTTGGGGAGTGGAAGATATGAGGAGGGAACGGAATTTGGGAAGTGAAGTGATGAGGATGAAACTGGGTTGGGGAGTGGTGGTGATGAGAATGGAGCGGAGTTGGGAAATAAAAGTGATGAGGATGGAGCAGCGTTTGGGAATAGAGAGTGGAAGTGATGAGGATTGAATGGGGTTGGGGAGTAGAAATAATAAAGATGGGACGGGGTTGGGGAACGGGAGTGATGAGGATGGAGCAGGGGTGGGGAGTGGAAATGACAAGGACGGTGCGGGGC
>JANVCF010226374.1:4487-16814 GCA_025388745.1 Hydrozoanthus gracilis
CCGTGGATTTCGCTGGGTCATTTTCCCCGAGACGATTTCCGGTAGTGATTATTAACCGTTAAGCATTCTTATCCTTTTCAGTATTGTTCACTTAATGGTCGAAGCTCAGTAAAGGTTAAAAAAATAGCTATCGAGCCCGAGCCTCGCCTTGTTCTTAGATTGTTATTAAATTTTGGCCGATTTGACGCTTGTTGTTCTTATAAAATCGTCTTATAAAAATGCGTTAATATTTGATATCTTTGCGTGGGTGTCCGTGTGTGTGGCTTTTTGCTTTCCACCTCGGACCAGTTTTAAATCCAATTGCAAAGATCTTGAAGTAGTCAAGCAATCTTTGTATTTATGGTTTATGCATATGTGTATAATTAACAAGTAAAAGAAGCGTAAGCCGTGTATTAGACTTAAAAACACGACGCGGGCATTTCAGCCGGAACACGACAAGAGAAATGTAGAAAACACGAGCCTCTAACGAGTGTCTTAAATTTGTCTAGCATGCTTTATCACAGTCTAATACACGACTTAGGCTTCTTCTTTGCTTTATTATGTAACTTCTACGTGTCGCGAGTAGAAATAACAAGGCACACAGACCGACATGCCCTAGCTCGACAAAACGCGACTTTGCCCGCTCCTTTTCTTTATGAACCACGTCCTCAAAACTTAATGCTATTTCGCAAATAGTTGATTCGCAAAACAGTCGAATGTTTTCTATATTTCCCAGGCGTCCTCAAATGGCCGTTGTGTTTTATCACAGTCTAATGCACAGCTCAGGCTTCTTCGTTTGCTTTATGATATAGATTCTAGAAATAACAAAGAACAAAGGCCGACAAAGGGGTAGGGGAAAGAAAACCCCGCATCCAATGCCGCTCCACCACGAAATCCAAGATGGCGGCAAAGTTTTTCCGCGCTAAAAAACAACCATTAACAATTTGCGCGTCAATTCTGCTCGCCTATCGTTTCGTATAAATTATAATGTGTATGGCGGGGTGAAAAACACCAAGAAACATCGAGGTCGTATTCTATTGGGACCAATTAGCAACTGTTTTTGGTTGGTCGAGTTGGTGGGGTTTTTGCGTATCTATTGGGAAAATCGTTTTCGGTTGGTTTGGCTGATCAGCCATTTCAACTTACTCCGGCCCTTGTTGAAAGGGTTGAAAACGTTTCAACTGAAAAAGGTTGGAAACGTGTTCTATTGAAAATTTAAACCAAACCAACCAAAACCGGTTCAGGTTGAAAGGGCTGGTCCCAATAGAACACGACTCCAATCAAAAATTTTCTTCATTTTCTTAGTCGAAACTTGGCGCTTAAACAAACCCGATGGTGCAATAGCAAGCAGTGTTGCGCATGCGTGTTAATTGCATGGAGACAGCCAGTAAAGAGCATAGCACAAGGTCCTCACCTAGAAATGCTTTGGACCCGGGTGTTGGCAGCTGTGGACCGTTTCGGCCGTGTTCAAAAAAAAAAGTCAAACCAAACCATGAAAAACCAAATGCAAAAGCAGGAATATTTTTGTTTTTTTATCACCAGCCAGATACTTACAAGATAATGCAAAAACTATAACGAAGAGTTCTATGAGTCAATATAGTAAGCGAGGCGCTAAGCGACGACTCAAACCGTAATCATTAGATTCGTAGAAAACGACGAGTGGTCTTACTGTTTCAGCGCAGAAAAACTAGCTCACTACCTTCAAGTTTAGACCGATGAAAAAGAGTGTCGAATGAATCGGCTATCTTCGTTTAAAAATGCTCGCAGTTTTGCTATTCGCTGACTAGACTACATGGTGGCGTTTTCTAGGACATAAACACAAAAATACAAAAACAACGAAACGGAAACGTAAATTTGGCGCCCTTCGGTACGAGTAGATAGATAGATAAACCTTTATTTCATTTTAGGCTCAGAGTAGTCTCTAAAGTTGCAAAGGTAAACTGCTATCAATAAGAGCCCAGAGCACTTTTAATTTTACAACAATAAAACTAGTCTCTAGGAACAATTGCTATTTACACCTAAAACAGGGTTCGTTTGCTTTTCTCAAAGCAAAATTTAAGGACTTTTTTAGGACGTTTTAAGGTATGATTATTGGTATTTGAGGACCTACGCCATGGGTCATCAATCACCAGAACTGACCTAAAACATGACTTTTTGCATTATTGTGGCAAAGACTGCATGAAGCGCTGTACGGATTTCCATGTACTGCTTGAAGCCGCCCAAAAAACTCTGCCCTTTCAAGCCAAGATTCTTGGAAAATGCATTCCTCGGGTATTGTTGAGATTAATCGAATTATCATAACAAAGAAATAGCAAACATTTTTTTGAAGACTTTTTTGAAGACTTTCTAAGGACTGATTTTTGTAAAGTTTAAGGACTTTTGAGGCCCCAAAAGTTTTGGAAAGTGGAAATTATGGACTTTTAAGATTTGTAAGGACCCGGACGAACCCTGTAAAACTTGTAAAAAATTTATTTTGAAAATTCATTGAAAATAGTGCAACCATAGTAAAAAAAGGCTCTCTACGCAATCTCTGCCCTCACAGCAGGCACATGTAATAGCTTGCTCTGTCTAGTATCGCGGGTATTCGTTTGAGGATTTTGTTTAAAACAGTCCTTAAAGTACATCGGACAGCGGCCTTGCATGCACCTCTTTACTAGCTTATATATAATTTGAGGGATGCAAACCAATTCTAACTCGAAACGTGTTCCATTTAACGATCCACTAGGCAAGTTTTCATCCTTTATTCAATAACAAATCAGTTAGAGTGTCTTTTGCACTTTATCACAATAAATACAAGTCACTCCTTGAGAGACCTTTCCGAGCGTCAGTTTGGAAACTTCTAAACCTTTAGTGTATGCATGCACGCTTATACCCTAAAATCAGAATTGACCAATGTTAGTCAACAGCCAGGAATCCAAACTAGAAGTGAGAGAAGCACTTTCAGTTATAAACCATAATTCAAGTCATGTTGTGTAATTAATCTGGTGATCGAGCTTCGCTGATCTTTTTTTTCATTCTAGATTTCAACAAGTAACCTGTCAAACCCGATTTTACTCCAACCAAGGATATGTCCTAAACTTTAGTCCAAGTAGTCGAAGGCGCATTACGTGATAAATCTATTTGCCCATTTTAAATGAACTTTCAGAAATAACAAATCTATCGTCAACTAAGTCAAATTTGATAACTCGGACTCGAAAAAAAATTGTCAGGAAATATCGGGGTATCATACTAAATACGTTTTCAATTTAAGTTCTCTTTTGAAAAAAACACGCACAAAAAACTGTATGATTCTAATTTTGATCTTGATCCTTTTTTAAAAAATATCTTAAGAATTGTTCTAAGCTTTTTTTCATTGTTCTTTGAACTAAATTTGATAAACTAGGGCCTAGGGTTCTATCAGTCCAGTCACACTTATCGTATTACCTTTGGTAAAAGACTCTTGGTCGCCCAGACCTGTAGCATAGTTTCACGGTTCGTAACAAAGCTTCTACGTGAAACCGAGGCGAAGGCTGTTCTGGCACAATCAAAGAAGTGGAATTGATTTTCATAAGAAAGAAACTTATTAGCATGTCTATATTATTTCCATTTCTTTAGCCGTAATAGGACAAACTTCGCCTCGTGAAATAAACTATTGTCCCCTTCTAACTCTGAACCGATATTTGGCTCTGCGTTATTCTTCTGCGTTTCTTGGTCATTCCAGTCTAAAACTCTTAAGAACAGCTGCAAGAGTTTGCAACAATCCCAGGAATTTCTTCAAGCAACAAATTTGAGTTATCGTCGAAGTATAGTACATTAATCGATGACATTCGGCTTGAAGAACAGCAAGGTTTGAATTTTTTCGTCACTCTTCCGACCAGTTGTGTGTGGAGTTGATTCGTGTTGTAAAACCGTGGGCATTCACCGGCACAAAAATTGGCCTTAAAGCGTTTTGGAGCGACAATCCAATCCCAGTTAAAACTCTCGAAGTCAACAATCAAGTTGTACAGACAGCAATTCTTCGATTTCGTTGCCTGATTACACTTCTTGGCTTCACGCCGAATACGGCGTTCGTCAGGGCGATCTTTGACATAAACTTCAACAAATGGTTGAAGGGAAGCATCTTCGCCCGGCTGTACGATTGTAATGTTTGAGTTCTCGACCTCAACGTCAAAACCAAAATTGGTGTCAGGTTCCCTAAACCATTCCGAAACAATCTTCTTCACTTTAAAGTGGTGCCAGCCTTGGGATAATCTAATATTTCTTGAAGCGACGTGGGTTCGATTTTGAGTACCCTTGCCAATTGTATACTTGTATAAATTAAGTCTTGCTGTTTTCTTTCTACCCTGTTGTGTGGACCTTATGTATACCCATTGTCTTGCACGCGCAACTTTCATTCTTGTGGTCTTTGGCGAAAATCTAAAGAAGCAACATTTTGGCCTGCTACCGCGAACTTCTTCGGGGACTACGGAGACAAAAACAGATTAAAAACGGTATAAATGCTGATACATTTTTAAAGAACAGAAATAGTCTATATCTTGCACTATTCTATTGACTATTGGTATAAAGTTAGCCTCCAGCTTAATTTTGTTCTTTCTGTAGGTTAAACAGAAAACTTGCCAATTACTTTGTTAGTACAATCCAATTATTGCCAAATTAAAAAGTCAATTAAAAACATTTTGGTTGTCACGACTTACAGAACTTCTTTAATTTAAGTTATACTTTTAAAGCATGCCAATTCTTACTTAACTTAAATTTTCACCCGCGCTATCTTATGCTCGATTTTATTGTTTGATTTTTTGAAATAGGCAACTTACTGATTAGTGCAAACGCGAGTTTAATTGGCACTGAAAGTGATGATGGGTTTAAGAGTTCTTACTCACACTTGAGTCAGATGCCAACCACTAACTTATTAGTATGGCAAACTTGTCAATCGGGCTTTGCACGATATTGTCGCCACTTTAAGCGGCAAGCCCAACTTCCCTTAAACAATTTCGTCACCTCGAAATAAACAGTTGTTCAAAGGAAAAGATATATTTTGTGATAAAGCTCGATGTTTTTAACTTTGTAGTTAACAACTTTATTAAACTACCTTTTCAAGCCTCCAGCTTTGAAATCCCATAGTCCTAGAAGACTTATCAAATTAGTTCACATGCCTTTGGCTTTGGTTGCCAGAATGTGGCTTGAACGTGGCACATTCTTCACGAGACGTTACATCATCGTTTTTGGCAAAGGACTGTCGGTTTTTTATTCAATATAGGACTTCAAGTGAATTTTTAAAGTACATGAATTTGTTCTCTACCTAACTGATAAAGACCAAGAATGCCTAAGTAAATTTTTTCTCAAAAATGCAAGGAGTGCCTCACAAGTTACCACAAATCATAAATTTACCAGTTTCAAAGCATGTTGCTCTCAAAGTTGTATCAGAATGTTTTAACTATAAAACGGAAGTCCATCTATATATGACCTAAGGCTACGAGGGGAAAGTTGTTTGGGCAACTTCCCGTCTCAAAACTAATCACACACAATCAAAATTACACGAAATTCCAAATAATTATGTTATGTAGGGTGTTTTAAAGCCTTGTGTTTAGTTATACTCAGATATAGAAAATTTTGGTAAGTCTTGCATTCAGAAATACAATCGGTAATACTAAGTTAGAAAGCTATCTGAAAGCTGTGGCGCATCGCTCTTTACAATATTAAGCCCTAAATACGAGCTGAATAAACTCGCAACTCATTTTAGTATTCACACAAGAAAAAGCTGTGAATTACTAACATGTATTTACAGAATTTTCTTATGTGAGTTTGACCTCTTTGACCTTTTTCATATACAACAAATTTTCTCTTGTCAATTTAATTATCAAGCATCTTCAGACGGCTCGCAACAACCGGTTTGTATTTGTACAATATAATGCAAGAAAAATAGTAGGAATAAACAGTACATTGTCTAATGTTTTACAAAAAGTTCTGTTGCCATTATTCTCCTACTTTACTAAGGCAGTAGGCAAGTATTTTCCTTTTAGAACGGAAACATCCTGACGTTTTAAGAGATAAACCAAATCTAAACATATAAAAGATGAAATGTGACTTGAATCATAGGGAAAACAACACTATCTAAACTTATTCCAGTGATAGTATTGCTTTTCTCTTGTGATCATCACTGACTTCTTAAAATTTTCCTCGCTAAAAAGAAATCTGAAATTTCAGACAGAAAGTATTTCGACATCAAAGACTTGTATACGAAATTGATGAAAGAATATATTCAGCTACCTGGTTCGGCAAACGAAATCACTCTCTCAATCTTCGCTTTTGCTTGGTAGTCTAGCGAGTCGTCTATTTCGGGTTTTGGAGTTCCACCACGGAAAGACTTTGAAGTCAACCATTGCTTTAATGGAGGAACGTTTGGTGGCAACTTGTACCTAGATCCATTCGGTGGTCGGGACAATCCCAGCTTGCTCAGTATTTGGAATTTTATGGTCTCCAAACGAACATCTTTGCTTTCCTGGATTTGCTGTACTGTGGCGCTCGAAACCCACAAAGCGCTAGCAAGAAGCAGTAGTGTTATTCCAATCTTTAGCATGGTTGACCTCTTCCGGTGGAGCTAGTCGATGCGCAACGACTGCAGCAGCTCTGCACGAAATTTATGGGTGACAGTGACACAAGGAATTTGTTGCTAGGTTGAAACATAATACTCTCACTGCAAAACCTATTATTCCGTTAATTGCTATAAATAAAACGTGGATTACAGGGTTTGTTTTTCCACAGGCATTTATGGGGTGGCAAGTGTCATAATTCTATAAATTCTTTAAAAATGCGTAGTAAAAGATCAAACCAAACCCAGAACTATCCATTCTTCCTTTGTTTTGTAATATCATGAGACAGACGTTCGGCTGCACGAAAATGCCTGAAATATGTAAGATTGCATTGGTGTGCCCGATTCGTTTTATTTTAAAACAATCTTAGCATCTTGTTATTTTTTGGTGCCTGCGTTTCTGATAGGAATGTTTAACAGCTTCTTATCTCTACATGCACAGATGATACGATGAATATGAGTAGCCTCCTTCATTGATGAACTGATACTTGAAACTGACCAGGTACGTTGTGTTATAAACACATAGATAGCTGTCATCTGTGTCTGGCGAGTAGAGGAAACAGACGGCTTCGAAACCGTCGCCAAAACTGAATAAGCTGCAGACATAATCGTCATCACAAACCGAGCTTTCATTAAAAACAATTTCAAAATAATTATAAAAGAAGCCATAAAAAATTGAACTGTTTTTCCGCCGTCTCAAATGATCTAATCCTAAAATCTGCTTCAAACATGCCGGATCGCATTATCCAATAAGATATCGAAACTTTACTGATGTGATAGAAGTCGAAGTCAAGTGGAAACCCGACCTGACTGTTTTTAACGATGCATGCCACAAGTAATTTGACTTGCCCATAGATTTGCACGCGTTCCTAACAGAAAATTTACAGCCATGATGCTGGCAGGAGATCAATGGCTGCCCATTATATTTCTGTAACTACTTGGTACTCCCTTTGGCAGAACGAAAACAACGAAGAATGAAGAAGGAAGTTTAATTGAGAAGCCATATTCCGAAAGTGAAATTTCACCGACTGCTACTAACGACAAAAGCTTCAAAAATGTGTCAGGTTTGCTTTTCATCACTGAAACAAGCATGCTAGTAGCAAATGACGCTCTCTTTCAACACATATAAAAAAAGTAAAATCTTGGCCCAAATCGCAAATACTCAATTGACCTCCCAACACAAAAAAAGCATTTAAGCCTTGGAACATCTGGATTTCTAAAGTTTAAATGGGGATAACAACTGCGAATGATTACACTTCAATTTGAACAGGAAATGATTAACGAGTTGAAAAGTGGTGTATTGCACCAATGTTAACAGTTTGTTAATCAAGTTAAAGATCTGGGCAGACAAGGAAATAGAGAAAAAGCATGGGCGCTCTTGTTGTTCATTTTAAAAACTGACTGAGAAAATAGATGAAGAGCATGCTGGGCGCAGATAACACACGAGACTAAGCTGCAAGAGCAGAGGGAGACAGCGAAAACTTGACATATAGACGCGGAGTCTAACAGAAAAATCATTTTAAAAGGCTTGAAGAGGCTCTTAACACGTGGAACAATTGCACAAGACGGGGGCGTGGAAATGTTGGGTTTCCACAACTCGTAATAAGATAAATGCCTTGCAATTCAGTTGTCAACACTCGTGAACAAAGTGACGGCACAGCACGCTGGTGCTTCACATCTGCGTGGAACATTTTACTGAAATTTTCTTGATTGTTGCGACACAACTTGACAATTCATTGCGAACACGGAACTTTGAACTCAAGCACACTTACTCCTCGTGCTCTTTAGCCGTTGTTGTCAATGTTCTTGATAATCTTTAACCATTTCAGTAGACCTCAATACTGTTGAGATTTATTTAGCCCTAAGAAAATAAAATAATTCGTTTGAAAACGATTATAAAAACAGCATGTGTGCTTTCATGTAAACCAAAGTAACGTCTATGAAACGCAAGCAATGCAAAACGCCTTTCCTGACAATTACCAAGCGTTTAAAAGCAGAATATGTCTAGTCTTAAGGGGAAACTATATTGTTCAGTAATGACCAGCCCTATAGGAGTGTTGCATAATTCAAGAGCCTGCGTGATACACAATACAACCGCCTGGGCACGATTCTAAGAAAATTCCAGCTTCCGAGGTTCTTTAAAAAAATTTACACTTTTTTTTTTACTAAAGGCTATCAATTTTCGGTTGTGGCTGGGCTGTTCTTAGACTCTTTGGCGATTCCAGCCTCAAATTGTTCTTAAACTGTTCTGTTTCTTGAAATTTCCAAATAAGAAGGGCGTTTAGAGTTGCTATTTGTAAACTTATGTGTGTACATTACAATTCGCAGGATTCAAACAAAATTATTTAATTGTCGAATCAAATTGTGAGCCTTATGATTGTTCTTTACTTGGTGAACCGAAAATTGATACTGTTTATCTGTTACAAGGTTTAGACAAAACCTTTCATCAACCTTGATGACTTTTTGTTAAATTCTTTTTGATATGATCCCAATTGTTCAATGAAGACCAAATAGATTATATTTCTGCCTATAAAAATCATGAATTTAATATTCAACATAGTGTACTTTGGCTCAGAAACTTGAGACTCAGCACGTGTGGAAAACCGACCTAAAACAAAAACATTTAAGATCTGATAATTATGAGTGTACCATGTACTACAGTAACATAGTATTAAGTTTAAATGTTACTGTTGTTCTTGTCTCGTACACAACTGGGAAACTAAGATTACGTTGAAATGCGGACCGGATTTGTCATTTTACTAACTTACCGTCCTAATCTACTTAAAACAGATTATTTTTAAGATCTACTTTTTAAGAAAGAACTAACCCCGCTATTTTTCAGAACAGTTCAATGATTGGCTGTAAACTTTGTAGCTTATCAAGGTTAGACGAATAAAACTCTTTAGCGGTAATATATCCGTGTAGACTTGAGCTCCTTTCATCGAGACAATTTACACACCCCCATGAAACAGATCTGGCGAAATTCGAGCTGGTGGTACCTCGACCCGGAAAGTTTTTTGATCAACTTGAATATTTGGAAAAAACTGCAATTTTGCCTCATCAGCTTCAATTTTCCATGGTCAAAAAGAAATAATTTTCCATTAATCGTCAGATTTCATTTCCATGATCAGAAGTATGAACTGAAAAGGTTGTCAAAATATAAGAACAGATGATCAGTAAGGTAGTATAGACATAAGAAAATGTTCAGCAAAAAGCTGGATGGCACGAGTTACTGAATAAATAAGACACTGTTTATTTTTAGTTACATTCACTCTGACGTTAATAAAAACTTTGCACTTGAAAATTATTTCATCTGTTGAGTCTTGTCCAGTATTTGAATTTTAGAAGCAACTTTTAAGAACACTTTAAGAACATTTTCAGGTTGATTTTGCAGAAAACATCCAATAAATAAGAACAAGATCAGTCTGGACCCTCAAACATGGGTTTTTTTATGCGGGTGTTTCCTGTAGGCAGAAGATTAGCAAATAAAGGTGAATGTTTTTGGTGTATTTTACCCTTTTCACATGATAAACTTTGGGTCAGGGAATGGATGCTTCAACTACTTTTGTTTGCAGATGATTCTCATTCATCGCGTGTGGGCGTTAATTGTTCACAAGGAACAGCATCTCTGCAGCAATAGCACAACTACTCGTTTCAAGAACCAGTAAATTTGGCCATTGTTCTTAATCATTTGGTGATTTGAGCCTCAAATTGTTCTTCAATTGTTCCTATTTCTATTTTTGTTTACATTGAAGAAAAACTAAGTCTAAGGTATTGCAATAAACGCATTGGAAAACGAATTTGATCAATTCGGTCAATTCATCTTGGCGGATTTATTGGGTATTCTCAGCCGAATCATTTTCCCCGAGACGTTTCCCTGTATTGTTCAGTTAATTAAGGATCGAAGTTCAGTAAAGTTGTACTGCCTTCACGAGCCTCTGCTTGTTCTTAAATTGGTCTTAAATTTTGGCCAATCTGAGCAACAAAACCATACAACTGACCAGTAGGCAATATCGGTTGCGGTTTGATTAACAAGTGTTAACAAATAAACGAAAAAGAGCTAATCTTACACTTCAAACAATGATTGAAAATCCCTGTTGAGTTTGACTTATAAACAAATTCTTGCCTAATTCCCTAAAATATTTCCAGTATGAAATGATTCGAAAGGTTTTAAACTTTCCGGTGGTAATTCTTGCTGAGCGGATTTGCCGCGGGACGCGGCAGTCACCTACAGCGCCGGTGCCTCAATTTCTCGTTAAATTTAAATCTCCAACTAAGTAGATTTTCCCATCTTATATCGGTGTTTTTGTAGCTGTAAGCAGCAATTAAACGCGGACCACCAACAGCGGTAAAAAACCACAGCTTGTTAACTAAAAAAGGTGTTTAAATTAGAGTTACGGCAAGGCTCCAAATCAAAAAGTAGCTGGGTCCTAGGTTTCTTGTACAAAACCCAATGCAGAAATGGCTTTGGTATTTTTTGTCTAAAATTAACATTTAATTTGGAATCCTATACTCAGACTATAGCTATAGCCTGTAGGAGCCACAGTTACTATTAAAAATCAGATAACTCAATTAACAAGATCTCCCGATCGTTTATCGGTGTTTTAGTAGATTTTAAAACTGCATTTAAATACAAGACACCAAAAGTATCTGGATCCTAGGTTTGGAGAACTGAAATCCTTTTATAAAAATATTAATTATTGCTCTCCATTACTTTGGTATGTTGTTATCTAAAAACAATCATTTAACTTGGAACACTTGCAAAAGTTTAATTACTCATTTAAGAAGCTTACTTGATCTCATATCGGTATTTTTGTAGCTGTAAACAGCAACTTAAGGTGGAGACACCAAAAGACACATTTTTTCGAAAGTAATGTTTTGAAACTATAGTTCAAAGCAGAACACCAAAAATGTCAGGATCCTCGTTCTTTCGTAAAAGATTTCTCGTCATTACTGTTGAACTCTTAACATAAAAACAAGTATTTAACGCGGAACCCTACAACCTATAGGTGCCACGGTTTCTTGTGTAAATCGGATTAGTCTTTTAAGAAGATTTCTAGCTATCGTATCGATCGGTATCTATCTGTATGAAAAACAATTAAACGGAGAACACCCAGAGCCTTGGTGCCACGGTTACTTGAAAATATTTGATTATTGCTTTAAGAAGATTTTCTCAGCTATTCTAATGACGTTGCAACACGGTTGCGGTTGTGTACGCAATTCCGGTTTCGATCCCGTGACCTCGCGATACCGGTCCAGAGCTCTAACCAACTGAGCTATGAACACACATCTGTTGAGAGCAGGTCATTTTTAGTGGGTCCAACTTTAGTTACACAACTTCCAACGGCATATTTTAATGGGCCCCGCCTAAACTGACGTGTTGCCGTGATGAGGGGGGAGTTGAAGAAGATAATTGCTGATTGGTCGGCCACTTTTTCTAACTTAGTTAAATTCAGGATTTGAACAACTTGGGCTTTTTTAATGGGCATCAAGCGGACCTAAAAACTGCTCCAAACAAGCTAACAGCGTAACTAGTTATTTCAATTCGTGTGATTTTCAAAGCTCTCAGGTTAAAAGTTATAGAATCATTATCGTGGCACATTTAGCTACGTAAACTCTGTGGATCAGGAGTTACAGCCCTCCGGGGGGGGGTTATTTCGGGGTCAAAAGGGTAGGGATGATCGTCGGAAAGTCCCCCAAAATACCCTAAAAAATACCAAGGAATAAGAAATTTCGCCCCCCCCCCCTAAAAAATACCTTTCGGTTTTAAAATTACCTTA